>SJYC01095907.1:0-15953 GCA_006408675.1 Madoqua kirkii | reverse complement strand
GAGAGGCAGAATAGGGTTGCAGAATATGAAGTATGACATCAATACAAGATCTCTGACATCATTCATAAACAAACTCTATGTACATTAAAGCAATAATGAGGTACCATTTTTGAAGAGGGTTGACGAGATTGTAGGGAAAAAGGTATTCATATAAATATGAATAGATTAGTATTTATTCATAAATAAAGTAATATGTAAATTGTACAATAGTTTTCAAGGTAATAATTTTCCACTTTCAAATTTTACATGGGTTTGTTTCCTTTAACACAGCATCTTCATTTCTAGTAATCTATCCTAAAGATACATCTACACAAACAGATATGAAGTGAGAAAAAATTACTTATTAAAACAATGTATACAAGTAGAAAAAAGCTAGAAATTTCTTTAGTGTGCATTACTACTTGTTAGAAATGATGCAGAAATAAAAGATCAAGTTTTAATGTTGAGTAACGTTTTAGTATTTTCTAATGTTGAGTGGTAGTGTGTGAAAATATGAAATAAACACGCAGAAGAAAAAGTACAATCCCATTTCTGAAAAGACATACACACACATGCATAAGTATGTATCAGTATGTGTACTGGGTGTGTACACATAATATAAAAAGTCATTTGGAAAGATATAAACCAAAATGTTACCTTTGGGGCATAGGATAGCAGCACTCTTTCTGTTTTTTTAAGAGATTTTTTTTTCAAAATTTTTATTAGAAAACTGTTTTCTAGAATCGATGAAAGATATAAAAGAAATCAAAGAAGAGCAATGTGAACAAGTTAGAGAGGAGTATAACATGAAAATATTTGAAATAATGGATCTAAATAAACACTTAATACCTATATGGAAATTTAGAATTAGCATTACACTCTGAAAGTGAGATTATTGTAAAATTTCACCTATTTCTTTAAAGTATATTATTTTAGTTTTACTTTACAGTGCCACTCAACATTAGAAAATACATTAAAACCTGACCATAAATATTGTCCTGGAGATCGATCTCAGTATGGTGTCAGCCACCATGACTAAAGAATTTGTGTTGACCCAGGGACAGCTTCTAACCTTTGTGACCTCAAGTCTCTTTTTTAAGATCATAGTGACAGTGTCGTCTCATTACATTTGTGCAATTTAAGAGTGAATCAGAAACAGTGCCTAACTTGTTTCAAAGCAAGTACTATAAAAGTATTAAATTAACATGGAATTGAGCAGATGGTTCAGTAAAAGTACCCAAACTTCTCGACTCATTTGTTGTTCCCAATTCTTTAGGATTAAATGTGAACTAACATAAATAACTGTGACATATTTTACCATGCCTGATACACAGTAACGCTCAGTTTTGCTTGTTTCACTGAATTAAACTGGTCAGAACTTTTTTCTGTATATTTCATGTAGCCCCAATAATCTGAAAAGTGGCTGAACCACAAGCAGTCACTACCTCAGTCATATAGCCTACAGATTCATTTATGGTAAGATCACAGATGCTTCAAATTGAGTCCCTCTTCCTGACTCACATTGATTATTATTTTAATATTAAGTTCATTACCAGTGGCCACTGTATTCTATGCGAACAGTATGGGAAGGAAGGAAAGAAAAAGTAGAAAAAAAGAAAAATCTTAGTAATAGAATGTCAACAGGATAATCGAGTTTGGCAAGAGAAAGTAGGACCCAAACCATCTTTTGCTACTGCTGCTGTTGCTAAGTCACTTCAGTCACGTCCGACTCTGTGTGACCCCCATAGACGACAGCCCACCAGGCTCCCCCTATGTACTTAAATAGATGTCAATTAAAACAGCATATACGCTGTAACTTGCTTAATTTTGCAAATTATATTTTCTTATTTCCAACATGGGCATAATAATACCTTATGTTCCATTTGAAAATTAAATAAAACATGAGAAGCACCTGGAACAGTGACTGGCACAAAGTAGGTCCCCAAAATATCAATAATGTTAACAGTAGTTATTCCTTTGTCCCAGTGGTTCTCAGCCAGGGGTAATTTCATCCCCTAGGGAAAACTAGGAGACTTCTTTGGTTGGCACAGTTGGGAGGGTGCTGAATGCTGGCACAGAGTGGGCAGAGACCAGAAATGCTGCTAAACATCCACAGTGTACAGGGTGGTCCCACAAGAATTGTCTGGCTCAAAATGTCAACAGTGTCAAGGTTTAAAAAAAAAAAAGAAAAAGAAAAACCTGCTTTACTCCCTAGTTTCTGAAATCCATTATCTCATGGTCTGAGACAGTCAGGGGAACTTAGCACATGGACAGACACAGTCTAGAGATTTCCTTAGAAATCTCCTCATCTTTTCTTCAAGCACTGCAAGGCTCTGTTTGGGTGCCCTGTGTTTACCATGCAAATTATATCACCCGTTTGCCCCGGCACCTCCAAGCTCTTTCCTTCTGTACCTGGAGGGTCCACGTCCTCCACTGTCATAAAGACTGCATTCCTTCCCTCCCTAAGGCCCCAGTCTGTCTCCTTATGGTCTTTAAAATCCAGTTTAATTGGGTTGAATTGCCTTTCGACTCCTCCGCTCCTCTGTAATAGCAAGTCCCTTTAATTCTCTCTCATACTCAGTCCCTTTTCTCATTTCTGCTACTCACTAACTGAAGTCAATGTATTACCTTTAATTTATTTGGGGACTCTAAATAACACACCATAGAAGTTAGCATTTATAGCATGTATTTATTTTTTTGCTATCCCGTTACAACACGAAGTTAATAAAATTGACATCTAATTACAACTAACAAGCATTGTCTTATTAAAACTAAAACAATAAAGAAAGCAGTGAAGATTGCATTACCCGTGTGATGCATTCTCCTACAAGACATACTGGTTACCAAGGCTGTGGCTCAGTGGCCCCACACGAGGGGGTCCGTGTCAGACACCGAGGGACAGGAAAGAAACCTGGAGCTTCACGGAATGTTTTAAACAGACTTACAATCCTAGAATACACTAGGACTGAAGAACACTTAGCGTTAGATTGAAGAAGCCGGGTCTTGTTTGTATCAAAATACAAAGGGAGGACTCCTGTGAAGGAGATGACATAGGACAAGAGGGGGAGATATGGAAGAACCAAGCAGAATGTGTGAGACAAGCTTCAAGAACTGTTGAGAAAAATCAGAACCGCTGCTGCAAGCAGGTCTGTGTTGCTCGGGTATCTTTCTTACAGTCTAATTGTTGAATGGGCTTCCCAGGTCACGCTAGTGGTAAAGAACCTGTCTGCCAATATGGGTAGATGTAAAGAAACTTGGGCTTGATCCCTGGGTTGGGAAAATCCCCTGGAGAAGGGCGCAGCAACCTACTCCAGTGTTCTTGCCTGGAGAATTTCCATGGACAGAGGAGCCTGGCTGGCTACAGCCCACAGGGTTGCGAAGAGCTGGACACGACTGAAGACACAGCACGCACACACGCACAGGTGTTGAGTGATCTTTTGCTTTGTGTTAAAAGCACAGTCAGAGCTTAGAAGCAGAGACTCCAAGTGCAGGAGTCAGAGGAGACACATCACTCCTCCCCACATCCAGGAGCGCATGTTGTGAAAGCCCTCTCTGGCACAAAGAAACTAAAAGAGAGTGTGAGCTCCTGGGTTTCCAGCAAGGCAAGGTTTATTAATCAGAAAGCAGGAAGGATAATTCTGCTTTAGATTATTTCAAAGACCCAAGTACTGTTTCCAGGTTCTCCAGTAGGAGAGATAAGGATAGCACCACCTTATAGTTCTACAGACTTCAGACAGCTCCACCTGAGTTGTCTCATTTGATCCTCACCAAAACCCATGATCAGAGGTGCAGGCAATCACAGTCCCAATTTAAAGGATTTGGAAACCGAGACTCTGCATACAGTGCCTCTAGCTCACATGCAGAGGGCATGAGCAGGACTACAACTCAGTCTACAGCTCTTAAAAATCATTCCCCCGTTTCTAGCCCTGCTTGAGAAACCATACATTCAATTTGTTAAGTGGGCAGACTCTGAACATTACCTGGCTTCAAACCCCAGTACCCCTATTTGCTAGGTATCAGACCTCATGAAAGTTATTTATCTTCAGTGTGCTTATTTGTAAAGTGGGTTAAATAATAGGACTTATCTCATAGGGTTGTCATGACGATTAAGAGTTAAGGCATGCAAAATGCTTTAAAGCATTTCTTAATGTGTTCTTTATGAACACCCAATAAGCCTTAAATTTTCCTTTTCTTTTTTCAAGCTTTACTAGTATAAGGTAATGTAACATGCAAACTTTTGTGCTTACAAGGGAGTGAATAAAATTAGCCTTACGTCATCTACTGTTGAGAGAACTGAGATGCCAGTGACTGTCTGAAAGTGAAAGGCACTCAGTCATGTCAGTCTTTGTGAACCCAAGGGCTGTAGCTCACCAGGCTCCTCTGTCTATGGAATTCTCCAGGCAAGAATACAGGAGTGGGTTGCCATTTTGCTCTTCTCTGCCAGATTGCTCTTGCCCTACAGATCCACGTGACCAACTCACACTTCCTTATGATCATCACACAGAATTCACCTTCTTGGTGAGATCTTTCCAGGACACATGATTTAAATAAATATAAATGTTCTCCTATATCCCCGTCTTTGCTTTACTTACTACCATTTTCAAATTTTGTGTTTGCATTCTCTATTCATTGTGTAGTTTCTGCCATCCTTTATACACACTTGAATGTGAGCTTTTGAGGACAAGATTTTCTTGGTCTATTTCATTCACTGCTATATCTCCAGAACCTAGAATAGTGCCTGACATATAACCCAGGCTCAGTAGTGTTTGGAAACAGAATGAAAGAATGAATGCATGGGTGCGGTAATACCGGATGCAGGTTTAGACACGGATCAGGTGGGAGGTAATTATAGAAACAGAGGAATGCTTTGATCAGAGCTGTTTTGGACTAGTTCACCAAAGAAAAGAAATGTTTCCATATTATCGTCCTTCTTTATTGCAGCACTGATGGTTGGGGTCCATGTACATCTATCAGAATGGTCCTTTGTTTCCCATCTGCCATTGTTTAAAAAGGATGTGTGTAGCATCCTTGGAAAAGTCTGAGATAGACAGGCCTAGAGCTGATCTGAGCAGGATCTAGGAATTCCTGCTTTCTCTAGCCTCCAGTGCTACCCGGTCATTCTCTACTGTGGTAGACAGAACAGGTGTCCACACCCTGACCTCTGAAACCTGTGAGGATGCTGTGACACAGAAGAGGACGTTTAGGCTGCAGAGGGGCTCAAGACTCAGTTAACTTGAGTCAGGAGAGAGTGTTCTGAAATATCCAGGTGGGCTCCAGGTCATCACAAGAGTCCTTTATAAGTGAAAGAGGAAAGGAGTCAGAGAGAGAGGACAGCAGCAGCGCTTGAGGTCAGAGTGATGCAATTGCCAGCTTTGAAGAAAGAGGGCATAAGCCAAAGACTTCAAGTGACCTCTGCAAACCAGAAAAGACAAGAAAACGTATTCTCCCCTAATGTCTCCAGAAGGAACACAGTTCTGCTCATATCTTGATTTTAGCCCAGGGAGATGTATTTCAGACTTCTAATTTTTACATATGTAAAATAATAAATTTGTGCTGTTTGAAGTCACTGATTTAGCAGTAATTCATTGCAATGGCAATAAGAAACTAATAAGCCTACCATCATTTCAAACCAGTACCTTCATAATTAGCACTACCATCAAGTACAAAAGAAAATCCAGCCTGAAAATGTCCTACCGCAGAATTTGACAGAGAGAAAGGCAGTCTTTGCTTGTTCTGTCATTCAGTTTACATATACCCCAAAGGGTGAGATTCGAGTCCCTCCTTTCATCAAGTACATAATACAAATGTTATCACCAGTCATAAAGTCTTAGTGATAAACTTAATTTTCTATATTCCAAATGCCATCCAAATAACAACTCGGACTAAAGCTTTGTTTTTCCCCTCTCTCTAGATGCATAGTCTGAAAAGGTAGCTAGACTAAACTAGTAAAAAAAAAAAAAGTATTTCCTTCTTTTAGCAACTGACAAAACATGCATGCTTTCCACTCAAAAGAGTTTAGATTAAAATGGCACCTTCCATGAATTAAGATGATTTGACTTTTCTAATTTAGCCCAATTTAAGTAAATTCCTACCTCTTGCTTCTAATTATACCATTTTCTTCTCTTTTTTTTTATGATCACTAGAAGACTAGAGATCAAGAAGAAAGGAGTTAGCACTTAAAGCTGGTGTTTTTGTTTTTTTTTTAAAGAATATGTTTTCTCAATTCAAAATGGGAAAGGCTTTCAACAGCAGGTCTGTAGATTTTCGAAAATCCTAATTAGACTGAATTAAATGACTAAAATGCTACTAATTACTTTTTAATTTCAAGAGAGATGTTTACAAAGCACAGTGTAATGAGTAATACAGCACTTCAAATGATTACTAATGTTGCCATTTTGTCTGACTTAATCTCAATTAGTATAAATCCATTGTCATCATTGTTAATTGCCATTTCTCTCAAGCAAAATGCTAATTTCTCTTTATAATCTTACAATTGTTGTTTGTTTTCTTCAAAATATTCCATTTGAAAGGCCTAATAAAGAGAACATTTATAGCCCCCCTATTTTCTGCAGTTTGAAGCAACTGTGTTTGTTTTTATCCTATTCGGAAGGTAGTGGTAATTCCTACTTACTTTTTAATAAAATGAAACTTTTAACTTTGTTGTCAAACCAAATGTAAATTAATGGGTAGTTATAGGTCCATAGAAGAGTCTTTCTCCATCTGAATGCCAGGTAGAGTTTCCATTAATGATTTCTAAGAGGTATCATTTATGTTTCACCTCTCTGAAGAAATTCATTATTAGAAAAGAGGAAACAAGGCTTAATCAAAAGAATATAGAAATGCTCCGGGTTTTTCCTTCAGTTTCTTTCTGCTGTTCTTCTATTCATGTGGAAATAAAATCTTTCCCTTGAGGCAATTATCTCATCAACCATAGACTATTGGTTTTTCATTCCTTTGCTATTGTATATCCTGGGGAAATTTCCCCCTATTTTTATTGTCATAGAGAACCTTAGAAATCATGAAGGTACAATAGTTCTCAAATGAGATTTTAACCTTTCGCCAATATTTTAAGTGCTCTTCTAGATTTAAAACCATTTTTATTGGGGAAAAAAAATGTTTAGAAATTATACATTAACATTTTTTTCTCACACAAATGTTTTTTTTCTTAAGTCTTTTGTGAAAAATTATCTCTAAAACTTAGTAGCTTAAAAAACAATAGTTTTTCCACTCACGATTTTGCAGGTAAGAATTTTGGGATGGGCTTGGCTGGCTGGCTTGTCTACGTGCCATGTGCCACTGCTGGAGGCAGCCAACAATGTAGGCTCGACTCCCAAGAGGGCCTCTTCATGCATACATCTAACAACTTGGTGCCTTGCACACTGCCTTACTCCACATAGCAACTCAGCCTTCAGAATCTGTTCTCTGGGTTGGATTTCTCAAAGCAAGATAGCCTCAACGTAGATGGATTTCTTTCACAGAAAATCCAAAAGACTGATAGAAGCTGCATCTTTTGAATTCCAAGATGTCCCTCCATCCATGCTTTTTATTTAAGCTAGTTATTAAGGTCAGCACAGATTCAAAGAGAGGTCAGTGACGCTCTCTCTCAAAGGGATGAGTAGCAAAGTAGAATCTCTCCCCTTTTAATCTACCAGAGTACCTACAGCTTATATGCAACTAACAATACAAGGAATGATTTAAATTGCAAACAGATATTCATGGAAAATCTTGATAACATCCTTTTTTAGGATAGCTGCCTACTCTTTTTCCCTCCACAATTGAAAATTTACATGCTGCATTATACCTTCCCCAATCAAATTCACATGATGAAGCCTTGACCCCTGCAATGTGAAGGTATTTGAAAATAGAGTCTTTGGCAGTTTAGCCACTGAGTCATGTGACCCCGTGGACTGTAGCCTGCGAGGTCCCTCTGTCCATGGGATTCTCCAGGCAAGAATACTGGGGTGGGTTGCCATTTCCTTCTCCAAGGGATCTTCTCAACCTAGGAATCAAACCTGGATCTCCTGCACTGCAGTCATATTCTTTATCAACTGAGCTACAAGGGAAGCTAATAGAGTCCTTAGGAAGTAATTTAGTTTAAGTAAGGTTGTAGCTTCCCTGGTGGCTCAAATAGTAAATAATCTGCCTGCAACGCAGGAAACTCAGATTCAGTCCCTGGATGGGGAAGATCTCTTGGAGAAGGAAATGGCAACCCACTCCAGTATTCTTGCCTGCAGAGTTCCATGGAGAGAAGAGCCTGGCAGGCTACAGTCCATGGGATCAAAAAGAATCGGACATGACTGAGCTAAGTTTCCCTTTCAAGGTTGTAAGGGGCCTTCCTAGATATCGCTAGTGGTAAACAATCCACCTGCAAATGCAGGAAACGTAAGAGATGGTTTGATCACTGGGTTGGGAAGATCCCCTGGAGTAGGAAATAGCAACCCATTTGCCGGGAAAATCCCATGGACAGAGGAGCCTGGGAAGCTACAATCCATGGGGTTGAAGAGAGTCAGATACAACTGAGAACACACACATACGAGTTTATAAAGACTGGGCCCTAATCCATAAGACTAGTATTCTTATAAGAAGAAGAGCTCTTGCTCTCCCCCGCTCCTCCCCAATCCCACACACTCAGGAAAGGCCATGTGAGGCTAAGGCAGCCTTCTTTAAGCTAGGAAGGAAGGCACCATTTGATCTTGGCCTTCCTGACACCTACAACTGTGAGAAAATAAACTGCTGTTGTTTAAGCCACCCAGGCTATGATGTTTTGTTACAGCAGCCCAAAGTAACTAATATATTTGAGATCCTATTTGATTAACATGATCAAATAGAATTTGGGGCAGATATATTATGTTTAGTAGTTGCAGAGTTCTGCTGATTTTGGCTTCTTCAGGATTCATTTCTCCTTCTGTTAATAGCAAACTGACTCTTTTTTTTCTTTAAGAATTCACCCTTCTCCCTTTGGATATAGTACTCTGGGACTGTCAACAAAAGACCCCTTTATTTATTTATTTATTTATTTTTGGCCAAGAGCAGATATGTTACTCGATCTAGACCCATAATGCTTCTACTATATAATTTAAATCATAAGAAATGTGGCACAAAGATGAAACTCATTTGGTCTACATGTTTCCTGATGGTGGTACCCTGCAACATCTAATACTTAAATCTTCTCTAGCACTTTCATCCTAAGCTTTCCTAAACATGGTCTTTCCGAGTGTTTTCTCTGACTTCGGTAGCCACCTTTTGGGCTTGATTTGTTGCTGCTACTCACCATAGCACCACTTTCTATTTCTTAAAAACAAGACCAAGGGATCCTAACAGACATCAAAATTGGAACAATGAGTGGTGCGTCCTAAGTCACTTTAGTCGTGTCCCACTCTTTGTGACCTCATGGACCATAGCCTGCCAGACTCCTCTGTCCATGGGATTCTCCAGTCAAGAATCCTGGAGTGGGTTGCCATACCCTCCTGCAAGGGGTCTTCCCAACCCAGGGATCAAACCCACGTCTCTTACATCTCCTACATTGGCAGGCGGGTTCTTTACCAGTGGTGCCACCGGGGTGGGGCTATCCATAAACATTAGAATGTAAGCTCAGTGAGTGTGAGGAGACAGCAGTCATAAATTCAGCATTAACTATGTAATTTCAAAATACATCGAATAAACACTGTAGACATTCAAGAAAAAGATCCACAGTCATAGTTAAAGATATATAATGGGTATAATCAATATAAAAAGGGAAATACTAAGTCAGTATTCAGGTGAGTTAAATTAGTATCTTAAAACTTAGTATCATCCTTATATTTCTTTAGCCTTTCATGAAGACATTTTTACACGTACTCATTCATATGAACTTCTCCTTGCCTCTCTAAAGTAAACCAGGTAAGCAAGGAACAATGCAATCTGTAGAAGAGCTGTAACAGCTTAGAACTCAAGCCTCCAGGTTTCCAATTGTAGTCTTTTCACTGTATGTCTGGTTAATGTAGCTTGTTGGTCTACTAGCCAGCTCACTACTACAGAGGACCTGAGCTTTCAAAGCAGTAGATATGTGCTCCTAAATGACAACTTAGTAGATAAATTCAGAGTGTGGTTAGTTGTTCAGTTGTGTCTGACTCTTTGTGACTCCATGGACTGTAGCCCACCAGGCTCTTCTGTCCATGGAATTCTCCAGGCATGCCCAGGAATTCTCCAGGAATTCTTCACTGGAGTTTTTTGTTATTTCCTTCTCTGAAGAATCTTCCTGACCCAGGAATCAAACCCAGATTTCATGTATTGGCAGGCAGATTCTTTACTATGTGAACCACCAGGGAAGTCCTCAAAAGACCTTGGGCTTCCCTTGTAGCTCAGCTGTTAAAGAATTTGCCCACAACACAGGAGACCTGGGTTCGATCCCTGGGTTGGGAAGATCTCCTGGAGAAGGGCAAAGCTACCCACTCCAGTATTCTGGCCTGGAGAATTCTGTGGACTGTATAGTCCATGGGTTCACAAAGAATTAGGCACGACTGAGCAACTTTCACAAATTCACAGAGACAGAAATCTAAATGACAACTAGAGGTTATTTGTTCTAGATCCTGATCTATAGTGAGTGTTCAATACAGGTAGTTATTACTGTGTGTGTTTGTGTGTGTGTGTATACTCAGTCACTCAGTCCTGTCCAACTCTTTGTGACCCCATGGACTGTAGCCCTCCAGGCTCCTCTGTCCATGGAATTTTCCAGGCAAGAATACTAGTGTGGGTTGCCACTTTCTATTCCAGGGATCTTCCTGACCCAGGGATTGAACCCGCGTCTCCTGCATTGGCAGGCAGATTCTTTACCAGTAGTGCCACCTGGGGAGCCCAGCAATTACTGCTACTACTACTAAACACCACAAAAACTCTCTATTATTTCTAAGTTGACTTTTCCTTTATCTTTGTTCTGAGAATGTCATTTGCAGTATTCAGATTACTCATTGGTCTCAAAATGCTCTTCTGAATGAGATTTCAACTTCATAACCTTTATATATGGTAGTACATTCTGACAAACCATTCATTAAATGGTAAGAGACAATACAAAGAAGGCAAAACTTCAATAGCTGGGCAATTGCTGTGCTTTGTTAAATACCATAAGGTTACTTTTCATCTAGTTCTGCTGATCCGACATGAAAGAAGCGTCCCCAGACAGCACCACAGCATCTGAAGTCCACCAGAATGGCTGGCTTTCTCTTGCAGACACAACTACTTGGTACTTTGCAAAGTCTGGTCTTTGAGACTGATTCTAGAACCAGGCTGTAACAGCAGTTGGGGTCTAATAAAACCAGTGATATTTACTCCTTAAAGCAGTCCCTCTTTCCAGGGTGTGCTTTCTCTGAGGACTGATGGCCGTTTTTATTGTCTGAGCTTGTAAAATGCAAAATGATTAAAGGTACATCTATTTTTTCAGTCCCATCTGTCATTTTTTTAGTCAGCAGAGGCAGAGTCCTAGCAGTTTCACATATGCTTGCATAAAAGGTCAAGTTTAGCCATCAGTGCTGAAAAAAAGTCTTAAAGGGCAAGATTGCTGCATGGCAATGAGTTTGAGGAGCACTCTCAGGCTGATGATAAGCTAAAGGACTTGTGATCTTTCCGAAAGCTCCCCATTTCATTTTTCTTCCCCAGCATGAGCCTCACTAAACAGATCCATTTCCATATCATTATAGAGCATGAAAAGGAAATTTCCTCTCCAGAGCCACAGCTTGGAGTCATTCTATTAAAGTCTTTTCCATCTTCTCAGGCCCCATTGCCTGTTTCCTTGACATTCCAGGACACCTCTCAGCTTTGACTTCCATTTGATTTACTCTCACTCGGGCTGCCAAGGTCTCTCACCCTTTCCTCTCTGAAAACCACTTCTGTTCACTTCTCTATCCCATATCAAGCTTTCCAATTGCACATTTCATTTAGGAATTTTAATGTGGCAGGAGAAAGAGCTCAACAAAACTGTTGTGGGTGAGAAGTGACTGAAGTGCAGTTGTGAAATGAATGCTCAGCATAGCTTATACTAGAACTTCAGGCAACAGTTTACTGAGTGAGCTAACTCTCCCCAGAGGTGGCCTCGTTAACCAAAGAATAAACACACACATCCCAACGTTCCATCTCCCCCCTGGAGAGAAGGCAAACCTGTAAAGAGCATCTGCTCCACCTGTCCCAGGGGACAGGCTGCTGTTATCCAGGTCATAAGAAGCAAGCTTGGTCCGGCATAAGTTGGACATGATGGGAACTGAGTTGGGGCAAAGAACCCAAAATCATTAGAGAGGAAGTAAAGCCAAGCTTCTGGAGAAGGCAATGGCAACCCACTCCAGTGTTCTTGCCTGGAGAATCCCAGGGACACAGGAGCCTGGTGGGCTGCTGTCTCTGGGGTTGCACAGAGTCAGACACAACTGAAGCGACTTAGCATGCATGCATACATGCAAAGCCAAGCTTCAAATCCTAGGGATAAATAAGAGCTATAAATGTGATACAGATCCAGAAATTAGAAGCTAGGGAATCAAGTGTGTGAGACAGGTATTTGCGGGGAGGAAGGAGATAAAACATTCCAGCGCAGCAACTGACTGACTCGCGGGCTTTGGGTAACTCTCTGAAACTATTGTAAATCTCTATTTTTTCACCATTTAACTGAATTCAATGTTGTTATTATTTTGCTGTTAAGTCACTAAGTCGTGTCCAACTCTGAGACCCCATGGACTGCAGCACGCCAAGACTCCTGTCCTATATATACTGTCTCCTGGAGTTTGCAAAACTTCATGTCCATTGAGTCTGAGTCGGTGATGCTATCTTCCTCTAGTGTGAAGATGAGGATTAAATGACATAATGGTACTTACCGGGATGACTATTTTTTAAAATACTAAACTCTTATGCAAATAAAGGCCAATCAATGAGAATAAGCAGAAGCTATTTAATTAGAGCTTGTTCTACCAAGTGGATCAGCTACCATCACTTCCATTTGGCAGAGACTCCAAGGCAGCCAGAGGAGTGGGAAAGCTTTCTAATGAAAAAAGGGAAAGACTTCAGGTAAGCTCTGAAGTCTGTAGGAGTGCGCGAGCTAGAGGGGAGCTGACTACAAGCGGGACATCCTACACAATTAGACAGCACAGTCAGCTATTTCCGATTGTCCCTAAATTGGAAGCAGGGACAAATGTTGTAAAGGTGTCAGGTATTAATCAAATTCCAGCCATTTGAGGCCAATTGTTACAGGGTCATTGTTTAGCCAGAGATAGTGGTCTGACTTCCTGCAAGACTGACTTATAGTAGGCTGGCATCTAGGCTGGTTACTGCAGATCATGGGTTAATGTCCTGGGACATGTGCTTCAGGCTGTGGCTAAGAGTTCTGCCTTTACATGTGGTCGGGACAGTGTCTGTTGTATATCCAGTGTGTACACTTCTGAAGTTCTCACTTCTCTTAAGCAAATGACTACCTGGACCTCCCCCACCAAATCCTACCATCTGTTTCAAGGTTTCAGGAAAGGGCAGAGATAGGCTATTGCTCAACTTTTATTTTTAAATTAAATTGTAAATGTATTTTAAATTACTCCAAAGACAGTAGTCTCTAGAATATCAGCTTTTGCAAAGACAGAAAAGAGATTTCTTATTTCCAAAAGACTGCTTCACAGGCATGATCCTAAATTACTCAGATCAAGGAAATCCTCATGACTCAATGTGAGAAGTCCTTTTGCAGTTTTCTTCATGGAAAGAATAAAAAAGACAAAGAAGAGAGAAAGCTTTGTGCCAAGTCAGTTCAAAGAAACCTTCCAGTTTCCACAGGCAGCCTAGGGTCATGAATATGTTTGTTGAACTGAAATCCTGTGATACTTAATGGCATCTAAAAGATTCTCAGGACTTTCCAGGCGGCTCAGTGGTAAAGAGTCTGCCTGGGAAGCAAGGGTTGCAGGTTCGATCCCTGGGTCAGGTAGATCTCCTAGGGAAGAAAATGGCAACCCATTCCAGTATTCCTGCTTGGGAAATCCCATGGACAGAGGAGCCTGGCGAGCTATAGTCCATGGGGTTGCAAAGAGTCAGACATGACTGAGGGACTAAACAACAGCAACAAAGATTCTCAGCTCCTTGAACATCTGAAATCTTGCTGTTAATAAACCACTCTGTAAAGTGATGCTTTGCTTCTTCACCTCTTCTTAAAAGAAAAAAAAAGTCTGGTCTTTATCATATTCAGTCCTTTCTATGCATTACATTTGGGAGACATTTACATAGCAACTAAGAAGTCACACAGGATGGTGAACAGGCTCAAAGCTATGTCATATAAGAATGGAATAAGGATTTCTTAACTTCAGCCCTGCTGACATTTTGGACTGGATAATTCTTTACTATGGGGGCTCTCCTGTGTACTTTTTAACACTTAGCAGCACCCCTGGCCTCTACTTTCTAGAATAAGTGGCCCCCTCCCCAGTTATAATAGTGACAAATGTCTCCAGACACTGCCACGTGTCCTCCAAAGTACAAAATTATTCCCAATTGACAACTACTGGAAAGTGAAGATTCCTGTACAGAATTCCTAAAGAATTTGTTAAAATGATTGACTACAAGGATCCACTGTAGTGATTGTGACCCCAAAGGACTAGAACACAGTATGTCTTAAGAGTTTCTCAGAGCTCTGATCATCAGACAGTTTGGAAATCAGTTTTTGGTTATTAACCATGAATAAGAATTGACTCAGTTCAGTTCAGTTAGGTTGCTCAGTCGTGTCCTACTCCCCGTGACCCCATGAATTGCAACACGCCAGGCCTTCCTGTTCATCAACAACTCCTGGAGTTCACTCAGACTCACATCCATCGAGTCCGTGACGCCATCCAGCCATCTCATCCTCTGGCGGCGCTTCTGTTCCTGCCCCCAATCCTTCCCAGCATCAGAGTCTTTTCCAATGAGTCAGCATTTCCCATGAGGTGGCCAAAGTACTGGAGTTTCAGCTTTAGCATCATTCCTTCCAAAGAAATCCTAGGGCTGATCTCCTCTAGAATGGACTGGTTGGATCTCCCTGCAGTCCAAGGGACTCTCAAGAGTCTTCTCCAACACCACAGTTCAAAAGCATCTATTCTTCGGCACTCAGCCTTCATCACAGTACAACTCTCACATCCATATATGACCACAGGAAAAACCATAGCCTTGACTAGACATACCTTAGTCAGCAAAGTAGTGTCTCTGCTTTTGAATATGCTATCTAGGTTGGTCATAACTTTTCTTCCAAGGAGTAAGCAAAGGGACCTTAAAGCCATCTTCAAATATTTAAAAATTTACCTGTAGACATGAAACTCAACTTTTTCTGAGTAGCTATAAAGAAAAGAGAGCTCAAACTAAATTAAAAAACAAAATAACATAAAAATAATTCTAATAGAATAGTAATCTTTTTTAAGTGAAGTATAGTTGATTTGCAATATTGCGTTAGTTTCATGTGTAGAGGACAGTCATTCAGTGTTTTTTGCAGTTTATACTCCGTTATTGGTTTTCACCTATAGATAATGAATATAATCCTCTGTGCTATATAGTATGCTATTGCTGCTTATCTTTATATATGTATATATCACAACAAACTGTGGAAAATTCTGAAAGAGATGGGAATACCAGAACACCTAACCTGCCTCTTGAGAAATCTGTATGCAGGTCAGGAAGCAACAGTTAGAACTGGACATGGAACAACAGACTGGTTCCAAATAGGAAAAGGAGTACGTCAAGGCTGTATATTGTCACCCTGCTTATTTAACTTCTATGCAGAGTACATCATGAGAAACGCTGGACTGAGAAATGCAAGCTGGAATCAAGATTGCCAGGAGAAATATCAACCACCTCAGATATGCAGACGACACCACCCTTATGGCAGAAAGTGAAGAGGAACTAAAAGGCCTCTTGATGAAAGTAAAAGAAGAGAGTGAAAAAATTGGCTTAAAGCTCAACATTCAGAAAACGAAGATCATGGCATCCGGTCCCATCACTTCATGGGAAATAGATGGGGAAACCGT
>SJYC01095905.1:0-208055 GCA_006408675.1 Madoqua kirkii | reverse complement strand
AAGCATTATTTTTTATTATTTTAATTGGAGGCTAATTACTTTACAATACTGTGGTGGTTTTTGCCAACATGGACATGAATCAGTCATGAATGTACAGTTCAGTTCAGTTCAGTCGCTCAGTCGTGTCTGACTCTTTGCGGCCCCATGAATCGCAGCACGCCAGGCCTCCCTGTTCATCACCATCTCTCGGAGTTCACTCAGACTCACGTCCATCGAGTCGGTGATGCCATCCAGCCATCTCATCCTTGGTCGTCCCCTTCTCCTCCTGCCCCCAATCCCTCCCAGCATCAGAGTCTTTTCCAATGAGTCAGTTCTTCGCCTGAGGTGGCCAAAGTACTGGAGCTTCAGCTTCAGCATCATTCCTTCCAAAGAAATCCCAGGGCTGATCTCTGGGATTTGGACTGGTTGGATCTCCTTGCAGTCCAAGGGACATGTGTTCCCCATCTTGACCCTCCCTCCCTCCTCCCTCCCCATCCCATCTCTCAGGGTCATCCCAGTGCACCAGCCCTGAGCCCCCTGTCTCACGCATCGAACCTGGACTGGAGATCTATTTCACATATGATAATTTACAGGTTTCAATGCTATTCTCTCAAATCATCCCACCCTTGCCTTCTCCCACGGAGTCCAACAGTATGTTCGTTACATCTGTGTCTCTTTTGCTGTCTCACATATAGGGTCATTGTTACCATCTTCTATGTATTCTGAATCAATCTTTTCAGATAACATGATTTATAAATATTTTCCCCCCTCTGTGAGTTGCTTTGTTACTCTGTTGCTTTTTCACTTTGTTGATAATGTCTTTAGATGCTTTTTAGTTTTAGAAGTTTTTAGAAGCCTTTTAGAAGTTTTTTAGTTTTCCTGAAATGCAGTTTGTTCTCTCTTTGTTGTTTCTGCCTTTGGTGTCAAATTGTGCCAGATTTGTTTGAAGTGTCCTATTTCATTGCTAAGTATACTTTTCCTTGCTCAAGAAGGTGGATTGGTTAATTATAATAGTAAGGAACCATGATTTTTATTCCACTTACAGTGATCTTTAACTGTGGGAAAGTAGCTTGGTTTTCCTTCCCTGGACATAAAGAGTAAAGATCATGGTTAGCATACTGGCTCTGATAGAGTTATACTACCAGGAGATGTGGTTCAAAATGCATCTGAGGAGTAAATTTCTAGTGTTACCCTAATCAAAGATTTAATATTGGTATGTCTGCATATTCTTACATACATAGTTATTAAAGTGGGATATAGGAGCCAGAAAGTCCAAGGACCCTACAACCAAGGCTGGGAAACCACTTTACGTTAGTTCTTGTCACTTTACTTTAGTTCTTATCAACTCATAAAACATCAGCAAAGAAGGAACGTTAAGTGGTCACCTCACCAATTTAGTAGCCATAATCATTGAGTAAGTGTAGGAGACTGCTTTATAAGTTTACTAATGATGACATACAGGCATAAGGCGTTTTCAAAATATTGAAGATTACTACATGCTACTCATTATTGAAAGGACACGAAAGATCAGAACACAAATCAACCTGAGTTCTGGGTTTCATGGAGTTTATTATCTGAAAAGGATGGTGGACAGAGATAATGAACACATCAGTTCAATTCAGTTGCTCATTCATGTCCAACTATTTCCAACCCCATGGACTCCAGCAAGCCAGGCCTCCCTGTCCATCACCAACTCCCGGAGTTTACTTAGATTCATGTCCATCGAGTCAGTGATGCCATCCAACCATCTCACCCTTGTTGTCCCCTTCTCCTCCTGCCTTCAATCTTTCCACACATCAGGGTCTTTTCCAGTGAGTCAGTTCTTTGCATCAGGTGGCCAAAATATTGGAGTTCCAGCTTCAACATCAGTCCTTCCAATGATATTCAGGATTGATTTCCTTTAGGATGGACTGGTTGGATATCCTTGCAGTCCAAGGGACTCTCAAGAGTCTTCTCCAATACCACAGTTCAAAAGCATCAATTCTTTGGTACTCAGCTTTATAGTACAAATCTCACATTCATACATGACTACTGGAAAAACTATAGCTTTGACTAGATGGACCTTTGTCAGCAATGTCTCTGCTTTTTAATATGCTGTCTAGGTTGGTCGTACCTTTTCTTCCAAGGAGTAAGCATCTTTTAATTTCATGGCTGCAGTCACCATCTGCAGTGATTTTGGAGCCCCCCAAAATAAAGTCTGTCACTGTTTCCATTGTTTCCCCATCTATTAGCCATGAAGTGATGGGACCAGATGCCATGATCTCAGTTTTTTGAATATTCAGCTTTAAGCCAACTTTTCTCTCTTCTCTTTCACTTTCGTCAGGAGGCTCTTTCATTCTTCTTCACTTTCTGCCAGAAGGGTGATGTCATATCTGAGGTTATTGATATTTTTCCCAGCAATCCTGATTCCAGCTTGTGCTTCATCCAGCTGAGCATTTTGCATGATGTGCTCTGCATGTAAGTTAAATAAGCAGCATGACAATAAATAGCCTTGATATACTCCTTTCCCAATTTGGAACCAGTCTGTCCAGTTCTAACTGTTGCTTCTTGACCTGCATACAGATTTCTCAAGAGGCAGGTCAGGTGGTCTGGTATTCTAATCTCTTTAAGATACATACACATACAGTGTCTATAATATATTGTGTATATGTACATATTTTTAATAAATATAATAGTCTCTATAATATATAAAAAAATATAATGCTCACATACAGCCTCTATAATGAGCCTTGTAAAGCAGGAATGAAGAAAGTGAATGGTTGCACGTGTGTCATTCATGATAGCCCCTCTGATTTTTTAGTAGAGGCTATAACATTTAAGAGTATGTGTGAGTTCAGTTGTTTCAGTCATGTTCATCTCTGTGACCCCATGGACTATAGCCCACGAGGCTCCTTTGTCCATGGGGATTCTCCAGTCAAGAATATTGGAGTGAGTTGCTGTGCCTTCTTCCAGGAGATCTTCTCAACCCAGGGATCTTCCCAACCTAGAGATTGAACCTATGTCTCCTGTGTCTCCTGCATTGCAGGCAGATTCTTTACCCACTGAGCAACCTGGGTCATTCTGAGCTATGTGGGTCACATAGGAGTAACCCATATGGATATCTGTAGGATGAATATTCCAAACGGAAGAAGTAAGTATAATACAAAGGCCTTGCAGAGAAAGTTTCCTGATTGCAGTAAGGCAACAGTAGAGAAGAACGAATAAGAGAAAAATGGAAGGAATTATAATTAAAATTTAATTGTGTTTATCACATATGAATGCCTGTCTTCATCATTAGAATTTAAAGCCTAGGAGAACATGAACATTTATCTTTTGTACACCTCTGTCTCCAGGGACTAAAAAGATGGCTTGCACAAAAGTTACATTAATGAGGTAAGTTTTATTTTATGCACAAAAGGCGGCAAGGAAGGAGAAATAAATAAGGGATGCCAGAGGGTGGCCAAGAGATGACAGTCTGGCTTGTCCGGTTTTCCCATGAAGAGAACTTTAGGACAAGGATTTCAAGGTAACCTATGTAGGATCCATAAATTTGTAAGCCAAGGAAACATGAGGCAACATGACAACACTTACCTTCACCCATTTAAGTAACTTCCCAGCATAAGCCTGGTTTATACATTCAGAAGGTATAAACACATGATTGTAGGTTGCAGTAATGACTCAGTTCTTCACTCAACCCCAGATCCACGGTGGTCCTTTGCCACGAAACAGTTTAATGTTTTTTTCCCTGTACACAGGGTGACCTGCATTGCCTCTGGTTTTGGAGCTTACCTGTGTGGTTTGCCTAAGCTTAGAGAATAAGGTGAGATTGACCATGTGCCAGGTCTAAACTTGGGTTTCAAGACAGATGGAACAGAACTGAGTCAGTTCTGTTCATTCCAACAGAGATAAGCCAAAATCAGCAGGGCCACCTATTCAGCCCACACTGAACACAGTCCGTTGCTCAGTTGTGTCCAACTCTGCAATCCCATGGACTGTAACCCACCAGGCTCCTCTTTCCATGGAATTCTCCAGGCAATATACTGGAGTGGAGTGGATAGCCATTTCCTTCTCTAGGGGATCTTCCCAACCCAGGAATCTAACTCATGTCTCCCACTCTGCAGGCAGATACTTTATCATCTGAGCCATCAGGGAAGCCCACTAAACACATATTCATGTGTAAGAAACACTTTCTATTATATGTCCCTGAGCTTATGTGGTTGTTCATTTAATGTCAAACCCAAACTGAAAAACACAACCTTTCAAATTCCCTCTAAAATGTTCTTCAAGCTTGTCTTTATGACAAAGAGGAACAATATAAAATCGCATAACAGGAAGATCTTCCAGTTTACAAGAAATGCTATGATGAGCTATTCCCACCCACCCCTGGTAGACACAGCCACCTTATTAGTCAACTATGAAGGTCAAGTCCTTGGTTACCTTGACATTTAAAATGTATTTTATTTTCTTCTCAAATGGCTCATACACGATCAGCTAGCGCTATACATTTTAAGAGAACTGGGGTGTTCTTTGGAAGGACTGATGTTGAAGCTGAAACTCCAGTACTTTGGCCACCTCCTACAAAGAGCTGACTCATTGGAAAAGACTCTGATGCTGGGAGGGATGGGGGGGCAGGAGGAGAAGGGGACGACCGAGGATGAGATGGCTGGATGGCATCACCCACTCGATGGACGTGAGTTTGAGTGAACTCCGGGAGTTGGTGATGGAAAGGGAGGCCTGGCGTGCTGCAATTCAGGGGGTCCCAAAGAGTCGGACATGACTGAGCGACTGAACTGAACTGAAACTCATCTCTACTTTTTATACCATGAGAATGTATTTGACCAGAAGATAACAAGTATAACAACTAGAAAACAAAGTGATTTTCCTACACAGCCTGAGAGTTGCTGTCATCAGACTCCTTTAAGCACACACAATACCCATTGCAGCAAAGCTCCCAGTATTTGCAGTTGCTTCCCACTGGCTATCTAGATGTCCACCTGAGCTCTGTTCTGCACTAATAAGAAATGATAATGAATGCTTTTATATTTTTCAACAACTTGTCTCTTATAAATTGTTTAAAGAATATATCAGCCAGGGTTCTTGCCTACAAGCAACAGAATTCTGTTTACTAAATTAACCAGAAATGGAGGTTTGGGGGAAATATTTAATATTCGGCAGATAGATGGCTTAATTCACAGAGAAGAGTGTGCTTAGGGTGAGTTTGCTCGGAACACCACTAGCACTAAACACCTGAAGCCACTGCTGCCTGCAGCACAGCCCATGGACACTGGAGATTCCCGCTGTGGCTGGAATGCATTCTCCACTGACTTCTTTTCACCACTCACTACACAGTCAGGTTCCGAGGTAGCAGCAAAATTTTCTAAAACTTATAGAGCTACTGCTTCAAGAAGCTCAGCAAACCCCAATCTGGATAAATACTAAGAAGACAACAAAACACAGCATGATGTGATTTCTACAAAATAGTGCAGAAGCGTATGTGCCCTAAAACCCTCGCCAATCAGGGAACTCTAGTCTCAATAAAACCAGAACAGCTGTTGCCCCACCCAAGGTATCTGGGAAAATGAATGTTGGATTCTTTTGCTTTCAAGAGCAATATGTAGGTCCTTGTTTACCTCTGAGACAGGTAAATCAAATATTTCCCCAAATATAGAAAGAGAATATTAAAAAATAACAAACATGTACAACACAAATAATATTTTATTTATCACTCAGGAAAAATAAACATGAGATTTCCAGGGTAGGTATTTTCCTAACTATCTGATGCATAAGAAACTAGGAAATCATTTATTAACTCATTTAACAAATGTTTTTTGAATGTGCCAGGCATCCTTTTAGTCATTTGGGATGCATATGAAAAAGACAAAATTCAGGAGTGCATGTTACAGGCCAGGTGCTTCAGGTAAATGAATTTATTATATCAGGTAGTAACATTTGCTATGAAGAAAAAATAAGTAAGGAAGGAAACTGTGATTAGGTGAGAGAATGAAAGGTATCTATTTTTAAAATGGTAGTCAGAGAAATACACTCTGAAGAGATAACAAAACAAATCTTGAAGTGAGGGTACAAGAATTAAAAATAAGAATAGGAGTATTGTGGACAAGAGAGAAGCAAGAATAAGGGGGTCCCAAAGAGTCGGACATGACTGAGCGACTGAACTGAACTGAAACTCATCTCTACTTTTTATACCATGAGAATGTATTTGACCAGAAGATAACAAGTATAACAACTAGAAAACAAAGTGATTTTCCTACACAGCCTGAGAGTTGCTGTCATCAGACTCCTTTAAGCACACACAATACCCATTGCAGCAAAGCTCCCAGTATTTGCAGTTGCTTCCCACTGGCTATCTAGATGTCCACCTGAGCTCTGTTCTGCACTAATAAGAAATGATAATGAATGCTTTTATATTTTTCAACAACTTGTCTCTTATAAATTGTTTAAAGAATATATCAGCCAGGGTTCTTGCCTACAAGCAACAGAATTCTGTTTACTAAATTAACCAGAAATGGAGGTTTGGGGGAAATATTTAATATTCGGCAGATAGATGGCTTAATTCACAGAGAAGAGTGTGCTTAGGGTGAGTTTGCTCGGAACACCACTAGCACTAAACACCTGAAGCCACTGCTGCCTGCAGCACAGCCCATGGACACTGGAGATTCCCGCTGTGGCTGGAATGCATTCTCCACTGACTTCTTTTCACCACTCACTACACAGTCAGGTTCCGAGGTAGCAGCAAAATTTTCTAAAACTTATAGAGCTACTGCTTCAAGAAGCTCAGCAAACCCCAATCTGGATAAATACTAAGAAGACAACAAAACACAGCATGATGTGATTTCTACAAAATAGTGCAGAAGCGTATGTGCCCTAAAACCCTCGCCAATCAGGGAACTCTAGTCTCAATAAAACCAGAACAGCTGTTGCCCCACCCAAGGTATCTGGGAAAATGAATGTTGGATTCTTTTGCTTTCAAGAGCAATATGTAGGTCCTTGTTTACCTCTGAGACAGGTAAATCAAATATTTCCCCAAATATAGAAAGAGAATATTAAAAAATAACAAACATGTACAACACAAATAATATTTATTTATCACTCAGGAAAAATAAACATGAGATTTCCAGGGTAGGTATTTTCCTAACTATCTGATGCATAAGAAACTAGGAAATCATTTATTAACTCATTTAACAAATGTTTTTTGAATGTGCCAGGCATCCTTTTAGTCATTTGGGATGCATATGAAAAAGACAAAATTCAGGAGTGCATGTTACAGGCCAGGTGCTTCAGGTAAATGAATTTATTATATCAGGTAGTAACATTTGCTATGAAGAAAAAATAAGTAAGGAAGGAAACTGTGATTAGGTGAGAGAATGAAAGGTATCTATTTTTAAAATGGTAGTCAGAGAAATACACTCTGAAGAGATAACAAAACAAATCTTGAAGTGAGGGTACAAGAATTAAAAATAAGAATAGGAGTATTGTGGACAAGAGAGAAGCAAGAATAAAGAACCAAATCTGAAGCAAACTTGGCATATTTTAAGAATAGCAAAAAGGGGATATCTGTGGTTGTCCAGTGGTTAATACTCAGCATTTTCACTGCAAGTTCAATTCCTGGTTGGACAACTAAGATCCCGCAAAAAAAAAAAAAAAAGAGCAGAAAGACAAATTTGCCTGAAACAGATGGAACAAAGTCAAATGAATATGGGATATGGAAGAAAAAGACACAGTTATAGCCAGATCATGTCTTATAGGATATAGCAGATACACTCTATACACAAATTCAGAGAGCTTCAAAAGGAGCATTTGAAAGTATTAAGCTGAACTACAATTAAATTAAGCTACTCATCAAAAACAACATTCCCACAATCTATATTGTTGTTCTTGCTGTTTAGTCGAGAAGTCATGTCTGACTCTCTTGTGACCCCAGGGACTGTAACCCACCAGGCTCCTCTGTCCTTGGGATTTCCCTGGCAAGAATACTGGAGTTGATTGCCATTTCCTTCTCCAGAGTATCTTCATGACACAGGATTTGAACCCATGTTTCCTGCTTGGCAGGCAGATTCTTTACCAGGGAAGTCTGTCTCAAAATTGATAAAGAAAATCAAAAAATCCAAACCCTTAATATTATATGCATAGTGACAAGTATTCCCAAAAAATAGTGACATGCAAAGAATCAGACAAATGTTACTCTAAATATCAAATTACTCACAGAATATTATTTATAAATAAAGAGATATCAGTGAGTAAAATCAGGCCCCAAGATAACAGAAATGATGGAAGAAGAAGACAAGGACTTTAAAACTGCTATTGTAAATATCATCAAAAATGTGAAGTAAAAATATGAACCCTAGCAAATAGAAAAATTCAAACTCTGGGAAATAATCAAAAGAACATGCAGAGCTAAAAGACATGATGCATAAAAGTGAAAATTCATTAGAAGAGCTTAATGGCAGATTAGATTCTGTAGAAGAAAAGACCAGTAACCTTGAAAACAAGGCAATGGCAGTTATATTTGAAATAAAGGGCAAGAAATAAAAATGTGAAAAAATGACTTGAGTCTCAGTGACCTGTGGGTGGTCTGGAATTATGAGAGTACAAGAAGTAGAGAAGAGAAAAAGGAGGAAAGGTCAATTAATATTTGTCATCAGTGTATCACAGTTTTCAATCTTTTATAAAACTTCAGAGCTACTGTTTCAGGAAGCTCAGCAAACCCCAGTCTGGATAAACACTAGGAAGACAACAGGGCACAGCATGATGAGATTGCTACAAAATAGTGATAAAACCAGACTCAAGACACACTGTGAATCAGAGCAGTGTATATACATAACAAAAGATATCCAGACATGTCATATTATCTCATAGTAAAAATACTGACAAACAAAAGCAAAGAAAAAATATAAAGAGCAAAGAGATGTGGAAGCTGGGTATGTTAATTATTTCTTCAAGGATTTTAGAAAATTCCAGGCAGGATGAATAGAGCAAACGTAAGCTCATGTGCATTTGAGTACCCAGACTGCTGCTGCTGCTGCTGCTGCTGCTAAGTCACTTCCATCGTGTCCAACTCTGTGCAACCCCATAGACAGCAGCCCACAAGGCTCCCCCGTCTCTGGGATTCTCCAGGCAAGAACACTGCAGCGGGTGTACCCAGACACACACATACATTTAGACAGATGATCATCACACCACAAGATTTTTTTTTTTAATTTTGAAAGTCTCAAAGAAAAAAGAAACATTAACTACAGAAGTACAACGATAAGAATTATAGAAGATTCATCATTCAAACTATGCAAGAGAAACGAGTGATACATTCAGAATATAGAGAGGAAAACACTATAAGCCCAGAATTCTATATCCCGTGGAAATAACTTTCGAAAAATGAAGTAGATTTTTCAGGTAAACAAAGACTAATAAAATTTATTTTTAGGAGACCTGGTATGCAATAAAGAATTAGCAACAAATAGTTAATTCATAGGTGTTCAAACCATGCACATTCCAAAGAAAGGTCTGGCTCCTGGGTGATAACTTCTGAGTCCTTGGAATACTATTCCTGATTAGAGGACCTGTATACCCAGGGCCATGAGCCATGCCAGATGGTTTATGCTAATGATGTGATCTTGATGGAGGCTTTGCAACACATTATATCAGTTTGACCTCTGGTAGGGCTGGAAATTGAGATTGAGTAACTGACTAAGATCTGTCTAGTCAAGGCTATGGTTTTTCCAGTAGTCGTGTATGGATGTGAGAGTTGGACTGTGAAGAAGGCTGAGTGCTGAAGACTTGATGCTTTTGAACTGTGGTGTTGGAGAAGACTCTTGAGAGTCGCTTGGACTGCAGAGAGATCCAACCAGTCCATCCTGAAGGAGATCAGCCCTGGGATTTCTTTGGAAGGAATGATGCTAAAGCTGAAACTTCAGTACTTTGGCCACCTCATGTGAAGAGTTGATTCATTGGAAAAGACTCTGATGCTGGGAGGGATTGGGGGCAGGAGGAGAAGGGGATGACAGAGGATGAGATGGCTGGATGGCATCACCGACTTGATGGATGTGAGTCTGAGTGAACTCCGGGAGCTGGAGATGAACAGGGAGGTAAGGCGTGCTGTGATTCATGGGGCCGCAAAGAGTCAGACATGACTGAGCGACTGAACTGAACTGAACTGAACTGAACCAAGTACAGTCATATGGGTCCATGCCTACTGACTCATTCTCAATAAAAACCCTATACCATTAAGTCTTGAGAGAGCTCCCTTGGGTGGCCATACCTTAGAGATGTCATTACACACCATTGCTAGCATGTATGTTTTGACTTTATAAAATTTTACCGAGCTGTGGATGTATTTGTATATATGACAATTGATAGATAAGATGTATAGATAGATAATTACTTCTAAAAATGCATTAAAATATATTATAGACATGTAATTGGGGGTTACCTATGAAGACAGATGTTGCTAAGACAGCAAGATTATCATGCTGCTGTGAGTGTTCCAGTTTGCAGATAATATAACATCATGGAAAGATTGTAAGTTTGTAAGTCAAAAGGAACTTTATCACTTTTTAATGGTGAGTGACCTTTGTGTTCTTAGGTAAATTTGGGGGGTGGGTTAAGTTGGAGGATAGTTGCTTTATGATGCTGTGTTTGTTTCTTCTGTACAACAACATGAGTCAGCTATGTGCAGGTTATGCTATGTTAGTCGCTCAGTTGTGTCCAGCTCTTTGCAACACCATGGACTGTAGCCAGCCAGACTCCTCCTGTCTATGGAATTCTCCAGGCAAGAATACTGGAGTCGGTAGCCACTCCCTTCTCCAGGGGATCCAGGTACTAAACCCAGTCTCTTGCACTGCAGGAAGATTCTCTACCATCTGAGCCATCAGGGAATCCTCGAGTCATCTGTAAGTACACACCTATTCCCTCCCTCTTGAATCTCACTCATAATCAGTTTCCTCATTTGTAGTGGTGAAAACCGTATTTTCCTTTTAGAATTACAGTGAAGAATTAATGAAATAATAGCTATAGAAGGACTCAGCGAAGACTAGGACAAGCCAATGATTTATGCAAGCAATCTTTTTTCATATTGCTGTTAAGATGATGGCAAGGAAAGGGGGAAGGGTGAGAATGCTGAGAATATTTCAGTAAATCTAGAAACACAGTCAGGTGAAATCCTCATTACCATTACCTTCGTATATGTATCCACACCCTTGGAAACTTCTTTCTCATGAATTTTGGTCTAAGTTGGAAGCAAAAAAATAATTGCACTGGTAATGACTGCAGTACATTATGAACATATTTATGCAGAGACAAGGGAAAATAACTATCAAGAAACTGGAAAGTTTTTGGCATTTGAAAAAATTATCTTATATCAGTACCTTCCAAGCCATTATGGTCATTGCCAAATTTCTTCTTCTTGGATTTATAAAACATCACAAGATACTAATCATCTTTCCCCTAATTCACAGAGGAAGGTGCTGTTAAAACTGAAGCTTCAGTAAAAGAAATATATTTACCCCCAGAACATGGCAAGTCCAGACCTAGGAAATCAGTGTTGCAAGCAGTCAGACTATCATCTGAAAATTTCACGTCATCCTTTGAGCTTTCAAAGATGTAATTTGTTCACTGGAAAAATATGGAAGAGAATGCCTACTTCTCAAGGACAGTTCTCATTTAAATAGCCAGTCCTGCAGATTTCATAAATACATTTCTACACTCTATTTTGTGTATCTTAATTTGGAATTAATAAAATATGATGAGTACTCTGAAGGAATTCTATAGGAGATGATAATTAGGAGAATAACCTAAATATTAAGTAAAAATAAATTTTAATTTAAAAAGTATTGTGGTATAACAGTACTGATTTTATACCAGGATGATCTTGGGAAATTACTCTATCCTGCTGTGAGTTAATGAGCTTTCGTTTCTGGCATTTCAATCATTTAATTCTTCAGTTGCAAAACACATCAGAAATCATTGTTCTCATCATCCATCCCTCTTACCAAAGGAGAAAACAAGCTCAAGGAAGGAAAATGACTTGCCTGAATCCACATCGTCTGCCAGTACCAAATCTGGAGCTAAGCACTTGAGCTCAGTTCAAGTGCATTCTCTAGAATTCTAACAAAAAACAGAAAGTCAGAGTTCCGCCTGCCTAGTCAGAGGAACTGCATTCAAGTCTTGCCTTGTCATTTTTCAGTAGGTATAGCTTGAGTGAGTTACTTATTTTTAAGCCTAACTTCTTTCGTCAGAAAGTGGCACCCATCTTAAGGAATATACTGATAATAAATAGAAATAAAGACTCTAACACCCTACCTGGAATATTGCAAGAGATCGATAACTATTAGATGTTAGACTACTCACTAACAGCTTCACATTCAAGAAGTCAATTTTGACAATGATGATGCCATTGACCACAGTGAATAAGCCAAGAACAAGCATCGCCATGTGTTTTTCTTACTAGTAATAATGAATCAGAAAAGGCTGTTTCAAAATAAATCAATAATTTCATTCTTCCAGCTGTAGATGTCGCTTCCATCATGTTTCTAAATGTACTTTCTATTATAAATATGAGTTCCTAATCGGCTCAGAGAAACTGTGGGTATCTATGAATCATTGCCTTCAGGCTAATATCAGAAAGTTTTCTTAATAATTTTCCAGATCTTCTCAGTAAGGTATGTCTGCCATTTAGAGAATGTAGTTAATTTTTGTGTATACATGTATATGTTATTTTTATGGGGTACTGTACATGGGAATATATAGATCTTTTGCTTTATGTCACTCTTTTTAATGAGGGAGCATGACTGAGTAAAAAGAGAATTGTTTAGGTTCGTTTCTATACCTTCCACCAACTGGCTGCCCTAAACTCTGACTTTCATTTGTGTCTGCTGGAAAATGGAGATAAAGCCACCTACCTCCCTGGTTGTGAAGAGCAGTAGGAAAGACCTACAGTCTTCTCTCAGGTTCCCTTCTTTTCACTTCTTGGAAAAGGATAAAACAATACTCAATGATTAAAGCACACGGAGAAACAATATGAAAAAATTACTATGGTGATAACAATCAAAAAGATGATGAGATGTTTCTTAGTCTAATTTAATCTATGGCCATTTACCTTAGTGAGAAAACTAATCCTGCCACATTTCATAAGAGCTGAGCTACACATGAAAATACTAAAGCAAAATGTTCGTTGTTCATGGAAGCAAATGAAATAACCAAAAAGACTGCTAATGCAATAATAATGCCCACCAGTGGAACATCCATGAGTAGAGTTTAAATTAAAAAAATAATCATTTGTCCTTAACAAAAACCACTCTTCCACATGGTGTATAGTTCTCTCATGTAGCCTGAAAAACCAGTTTATGGAACACTCACTTGGATTTCTGTAAAAACATGAATTTAGATATGGAAGGCAGGAGGAAGGAAAGAGAAATAAATGGGGCAAAATAACTGATTTGTTTAAAGACACAGCCTGGCTCTTAAAATTAAATACTTCATGTATTATGTCCCACATTCATTATTTTTAGAAACATTTGTTGAACCAGGTGCCAGGTGTTGAACTGGATGCCAGGAATACAGAGATTAATAATATTTCCCAGACTCTCAGGGAACTCAGTCTAGTGAAGCAAATGAGGTGATGAGAAGACAATTCCACTACATACTTCCAGAACAGGCTAAGTGCTACAGAAACAGACTGTAACATTAAGGGAAAGGCTCCAACAGAGACACACCCTAACTGGTTCCTAAAGCATGTGAAAGAAGTCAGACAGAAGGGTGGACAGAGATCTTAGATAAGCGTATGAGGAAGCATGGCCTTTTGGAAATCAGAGTTGTCACAAGTAAATCTAGATTTATTAGAGTGATTTACTAGATTGGGATTCTGGTGGTTCAGACAGTAAAGAATTTGCCTGCAAAGCAGAAGATGCTGGTTTGGT
This sequence comes from Madoqua kirkii, assembly GCA_006408675.1. Lineage (NCBI taxonomy): Eukaryota > Metazoa > Chordata > Mammalia > Artiodactyla > Bovidae > Madoqua > Madoqua kirkii. The sequence continues at coordinate 194,172 of SJYC01095905.1, read as the reverse complement.
CCTTGAGTTGGGAAGATCCCCTGGAGGAAGGTGTGGCAACCCACTCCAGTATTCTTGCCAGGAGAATCCCATGGACAGAGAAGTCTAGCAGGCTATAGCCCATGGGGTCACAAAGAGTTGGACAAAGCTGACCGACTAACACCTCTTTACCTCTGATTCTTTACTAAATTAACCAGTTTAGCATGGACACAGAATTAGAATAAGTAGGGAAGTCTGGAACTGAGGAGGGTAAAGAAGTCACAGGGACAAATCATAAAAGTCATCTTATGCTAAATAGTTTGAATTGACTATTTTTCTGAGGCTGATAGGGATGCATCTAAAATACATATTTATTTTAGAAGTGGAATTATATAATTAGGTTTACTTGGGGTAGAATATGACTCAAAGACATCTGGGACAGCCCAGCTAAGTTCAAGTCCAGATATTAGAATAAAAATGAGGGGTGAATACAAGAGGTTAAGAAGTTAAAATACCCAGAACTTGGTGACCAATGAGACAACAAAAATGAAACAAAGACTTGATCACAGGAATCATTCAGCTCACCTACTCCTCTGATTAATTCAGCACACCTTTATGTCATGCCACGGAATACACTTTATGCTTTATCTTGTTACATCTAGATTATGCTGTGTAATTAAGGTATTGCTCTTGCTTTTCCTTAAATATGCCAAATACAGTCTGACCCCAGGCTCACTGCATTTGCTAGAAAGATGACTTCTCCCAAAATAATTTCAAAACTAATCTGATAATTTAATTCAGCTCTCCATTGCTCTCTCTCAGATAGGACTTTTTTTTTTTTAGATAGGACTTTCCTAATTACCTGAAATAAACTCTCCTGCCCAGTTACTCTCTCAAAACATGTTTTTTATGGTATTTATCAATACCTGAAAACAAAATCATAGAATTATTTGCTTACTTGTTTACTGACAGTCACTTCACCAGAATTTAAGCTCTCCAAGGCCAGAGACTTCCTCTTTTATGACCATATTCCCAACACCCAGAATAAAACCTACCACAAGCTAGCAGGTGGTCGACACACAGTTATTGAAAACACGAAGCCTTTATACGTCTTATGTCTTTCCAGTTAGGCAGGAAAACTCCTTAACATTCTCTGATATTTGAGTCAGAGCTGTCACTGGAGTAAATCGAGATAAACTGTTCTATTTTCAAGATAAAGAAATAGCATCCTAAAAAAGTTAGAAAGGCTTTATGATCCCTTTAAACTGCAAAATCTAGTTCCCAGTAAAATTCAGAATTTCTGACTCCTAGCACATCTCTTTCCTTTTGAGCATATTCTCTCTCCACCAGTGTCTTCCCTGGTGGCTCAGACGGTAAAGAAACTGCCTGCAATGCAGGAAACCAGGGTTTAGTCCCTGAGTTGGGAAGATCCCCTGGAGAAGGGAGTAGCAACCCACTCCAGTATTCTTGCACGGAGGATTCCATGGACAGAGGAGCCTGGCGGGCTATAGTTCATAAGGTCGGCCAAGAGTCAAACATGACTGAGCAACTAACATTTGCAGTTTTCTTGCTCCACCATGGTTAGAAATTGTACCTTCTATTTTTTTTTCTCCTCCAAAGTACCTCTAACCATACTAGGTACACTGGTACATGAAACATTTACTTATTATTGGACAGACAATCAAATGTATTCAACATCTCTCACCCTCCATAATGAAACCAACTTAATCACTTTCAATTCCATATGAAATTCTGACCCTTTTTCTCTTAATAATAAGTGTCTGCAGTTTCAATTATAGGAACAATATAGCTTTTTCTTGAACACAGATAATGTCAGAATCACCCTTACTGGCTTTCCATGGCTTTGGGGTAGGGTGGAAAAATAAAACTGGTTAAAAAAAAAAAATCAGGTTGTAGCTCTTCATGAATAGAGAGAAGTTTTGAATAGAATGAATTTAAACTATTAGTCATGCATAAAGCCCGTAGAACATAATCTGTCTATTAAGCCTCAGAGTCCTGAATTGATGCTAGAATAAAAAGACTTTGATAGCTATTACTTCACACCTCAACAAACAGTTGCATTTAGCTCCCCAGCTGTCAGTGGTCACAGCAATTTTTCACTCCTGAGTTCCATATCTCCTTCAATGTTAGTTAGCTTAAAATACTTTCCCAAAGCGTAATATATTTCTCCCTCCACCACCGCCACCGACACACAACAGAGCATTTTGATTATCATATGCATGTCAGACAGTAATATGTAAATATGTATTAGCCATGTTTCAGGGGCTTCCCAGGTGGCACTAGTGGTAAACGACCCGCCTGCCAATGCAGGAGACGTAAGAGACCTAGTAGGGTAGATCCCCTGGAGGAGGCCACGAACCCACTCCAGTGTTAGTGCCTGGAGAATCCCAGGACAGCGGAGCCTGGTGGGCTACAGTCCATAGAGTCACACCGAGTAAGACACGACTGAAGCGACTTGCAACACATCAGCCCTGGCTCAGAGGCTTAGAAAATAATATTATTTCATAGACTTACCATTATATGATCTCAATTCCACTACCAACACTTCCTGCATTTGACCTGTGACCTCTAGGTTTCTAGGTTTACTCGGTGCTTTTCTAACAAGTCGCATTTGAAACAACAGTAAGTAGCACAGGTCTGAACACTCTCACTTTCTCTTTCACCTTCACTCCAGGTTCTTCAAAGCACCTCGAGATTATTCATACTAGTTAGTCTCCTCCTCCCACTGTGGGTAAAGGGTGTTTCCCTAGTTCATGCGTGTAGATCTGGACCACGTATTTCACTTCAACCAGTAAAACAGCCGTGGACAGGATGCAAAAATGTTAGTCGCTCAGTCATGTCTGACTCTTTGAGGCTAAATGGACTGTAGTCCGCCAGGCTCCTCTGTCCATGGAATTCTCCTGGCAAGAATACTGGAGTGGGTTGTCATTCCCTTCTTCAGGGGATCTTCCTGACCCAGGAATTGAAGCCAGATCTCCAGCATTGTAGGGAGATTCTTTACCATCTGAGCCACCTACCCATTTCTAAATCCTATATCTCACACCATCTGCCCGACAGCAGAGGATGCTAAAATGTATAAATGAGGACTACTCATGTGCATTCCTTTCCTTAAACCCTCCCTGTATGAACAGTCCTGCTTTGATAGGGAAAAAAATATGTAATTTATATGCAGGTCACTCCTCCCCAGTCTGTACTTCAGAGGTATGTAACTATGCCCTACTAAACTGAAGTTCTACACCATTTGGGCCATGGTGATTGGTTCATTGGGTACATGATCCAAATTTGGTCCATCAGTGCCCATCCTGAGGCCTTTTCTGAAGCTACAGAGATTGAGGTGCTCTGCCTTTTCTCCTGATTGCACATTAAAAGTGAAATGCAGGGACGGAACCAGGGCCTCCTGCATTGTAGGCATATTCTTTACCATCTGAGCTACCAGGAGCAATGGGGCATGCATGCATGCATGCTAAGGCTCCTCAGTCATGTCTGACCGTATGTGACCCTATGGATTGTAGCCGGCCAGGCTCCTCTGTCAATGGGATTCTCCAGGCAAGAATACCAGAGTGGGTTGCCATGCCCTCCTCCAGGGGATCTTCCCAACCCAGGGACTGAACCGGCAAGAATACCAGAGTGGGTTGCCATGCCCTCCTCCAGGGGATCTTCCCAACCCAGGGATTGAACCGGCATCTCTTATGTCTTCTGCATTGGCAAGTGGGTTCTTTACCACCAGCACCACCTGGGAAGCCTGCAATGCAGCATAGAGATCTACAAAGTCTTCAGTCCTAAAGATCTCTGCCAGCTCTATATGACAGATGTCAATGTTCTTTCAGCCACTAGGAGATACCAATAGTTACTTGTCATCCCCTGGACTAGATTAAGTTGGTAGCTCCTTCTGAGTAGGTTTTCCTATAAACCAGTTAGTAAGAGAAAGGTCAAAACCCAAACTATTTCTTTCCAAAAGACCTAAGTACCTTTCAACAGACAAGGTTCCACCTGCAGATACTGCTCAGTCATGTTTTGAAAACAATTTCATTTTCTGGTATATCAGAACTTCTCACTCCCTTGCTTTCAAACACAACAGTCCAACCACACTCCTTTCTAGTCCCTTGATCCCTATTCTAATCTGTCCTAACCTCATCAAGCAGTGACTCAGAGGGAGATGTATATATTGAGTGTATCGTAGGTGGCATCCTCCTGGGGCAGTGAATCAGTGTATCAGTGCACTTACTGTCCTAGAAACTCTGCTTATTTCTAACCACTTGGAGCTCATCAGTTTCAAGTAATTGGTCTCTTGGTATTTCTTACTTCCTACATTTATAATAATCAAATGTCCCCAGGGTACAGTTAGACAGATCATCCTTAGATCAACTTGTGGATATTGACTTTGGTGCCCTCTTTTACCTCCAAATAAGAATGACCTCCAACCCATAGGTATCATGAGGTCAAAATATTTGTAAGCTTTTTGGCAGAATTCATCAGTGTGGCTTGAGCCTGAGCAAAGTTAATTTCTGATGAAAAATGGGATGATGCAAAGAAGTCATAAAGGGGCACTTGAAGAATAAGAACATCAGGAAATAATTTAGTCAATATTTTATTTCCAAATTGTTCCATGTTCTATAGTCTAGACGTCATAGAAACTATGACTCAAATGTTTATTATGTACTGTTAAAGGCTGCAGGACTCATGAATCTTATGCAAGTCCCTCATGTTATAAATAAGAAAATGGAACTCTATTTGATACAAGCTAATACCATGGCCAAATCATTGCACAGAGGAAGCAGTAGGTACCCTATGTTATTATGGCCAGTGCTAGCTTGCTTTTTCTCCATAAAATTATACATGTTTAAACTTAAATAGTGTAACAGAACAGGTGCATATAGAAACCCACATAAACCCCCATGCACATGAACATAGGGTAGGTTTAAATTGCTTGGAACCCTTTCTGGGGTGATTTGCACTCTCCTGGTTCTACCCACCCACACAGCTAAACCTCTTTAGTCCCTGCAGCATCATTATTCTCTCTCTCCTGTTTTTGCAACATTCCCGAATTAGTATCATCTGAGAGCACAATTAAAGTGCCATTTATTCTCTTTTATATAACATGAACTGATAACAGTGGAAAAGTTGAAAATTCCTAAATGCAGTTGGTTTTGTCTTCAAGCTCCTTCCTCAGTGCAATGGAGAATATAACTGTAGTGTCCCACATGGTCTTAATATTCTTTCGAGAAAGATGACGCTATAAATCCAAAGTAAAATCATGTTCCATGAAACAGAAATCTTATTTTGGCAAAGGGGAGAGAAGAAATGCTGAAGATGCAGCATTAGAAGCAGGCAGAGAAAGCAATAGTCAAATTCTTGTACAGAGTCCAGAGTGTGTGTGGAAATGAATGGAGATACCAGACTATCTCCATTTAAATTCAAACTGTTGAAACTGGGTAGGGGAAAGGGAGGAATGGCATGTTCAATATACTAACACAGGGAAAGAAATGATGTCCCTAAGATAAAAATCCCATCAAGATTAAAAAAAGAGAAGAGTTGTGGGTTAGTTTTCATATTGAATATGTGTTTTCACTTTCCCCCTCCAATTTGACTTTCAGATATTTCATCCTTTGTCCTTTAGAATGCTGATTTAGTACTCAGTTGTGATCATTCCACTTTACAAACTTCTTTTGACATTTTACAAATTAGTTATTCAGATAGGAAAAGGGTTATATTTTCTTACAATCTGTCTTTTAAATTGATTAAAATAGAATGACTCTGAGTCCTGGTCCTGGTGGTCACTCCCATGATGAGCAAGAGTCTCATAGGAGATCAACCTAATTGGGAAGTAAAATATTTCCCATTGCCTGGAGGAAACTTAGATGGGATGATGGTACATCAGTCATAGGGACACTTCCGTAGTAATTAAGAATATTGGTAGAAACAAGATAAAACAAACACTAACTCTGGGTCGTACAGTATTTCCTGAGATGAATAGATATCTCAAGGAAGATAATTCTAAATAAAAGAATGATTCCTAGTAGTAGAAATCACCCATTGTCTTTCTTACAAAATTAAAACTGAGGTACACTTAAGATACTCAGATGACAATTGCCTACCATTGTATGGAGTCCCATAGACAGGCATGCATTCTTCTGAGAGGTCAAGATTTCAAAGGAGAAAAAGCAACATTCCTACCCAGGAGTTTTAAGAAGAAAGGAAATGTAGTGATAAGGTGATAGTCTCATATCAGGAAAGGCTCTTAGCTGTGGCAAAGCAAGACTGAATGTTAGCCAGGCAGCCAATGGTGCCTTCAATGACAAGTAAGGATTCCAAAGGTCATCATAGTACAAAGGGCAAGACTCCGCCAGGGAATCAACCACCATCTCTTTCTGTTTGTCCTTGCAGTGTGAATGCAGAAGAAAGGACATCAGGAAGATACTGAGAATATAAGTAAAATAAGGGTGAAACTGGAACATCTAAGATAGTCACAAATTTCAGAAGAGACTATCCAAAACAATAAAATTTCCGGGGGATAAAATAACAGTTATTCTGCTTCCTAAGAGTTTTGAAGGGGATGTGGAGACACATGAGTCACGCCTGAAGTTTCATATTAGGTTTCTTAGTAGCTTTATGATGACTGAGAATATGACGAGAAACTGAGGCAACTCCCTAGTTCCACATAGAGATGACTTTCATCCACGCTAGACTCTTTAGTTTTATGGCAAAATGTATGAAAGGTTGACGATAGCTTGTGGGCATTCCTAGGATGGGAAAACCATTAAAGAAGTAATTACCTGAGTCAGGAAGTCTTTTTATTTAGATGTACACCCCCAAGAACAGCCAGAACCTCAGAGGTGACCAGTTTGAAACAACAGACCTATTGCTTTATTCCAGTTTTAAACAGTGAGCTGCACTGATGCCCAGCACTAGCTGTACTTCCGGGAAGTTCTGGGTTGTCAGAGGAAATCAAGAAGAGACAGAACTGCCTTATAACAATGAGTTGCAAGTGAACCGATCTGAATATGTCAACATGCTTCTGGGCATTGTTTGATATTTACAGTTATATCAGAGGTAAATTTTGATAGTAGGCTCAATGAGAAATCATCATTAACTAATTTAGCCATAATTTTAAAGAGGGTCCAGGTTCACAGATTTCTATACACGTAAATGCATCCATGAAAATGTTTATTTGTTTGACCTTAGCATTGCACTTATTCTGTAAGTGTCCTAGGTCACATCATGAGAAGGACAAAAATTTTGAGAACCTCCAAACAGTCACTACCTTTATGTCATTCCAGAATTATATTAATGGCTAAAAAGCATAATTATGCTTACTCGCAAACTGGGATCATTGTTTTCCTTATTTGGTTTGTGTGTGTGTGTGTGTGTGTGTGTGTGTGTGCGGAGCAATTGACTCTTCTAGAATTAAAGTCTTTGCTTCTGAGCCTAACCTCTTTCCAACTCTATAATAGTGTGTAACTCATTATATGTTGTTGCTTGGACTTATATCTTAATTTGATTACTTAGATTCCTTGAATTAACATCTAACAGATTTACTTAACTCACAAACAGAAACATTTTTCACTCGAGAAACTCATTAAATTTGGCATATAACCATTAAATTCTTCACTATCATGAGCTAAACTAATCATAATATGAATTTCTGGAGTACAAAATGGATAGCCCTTCACTTACTGTACTGAAATATCCTCAGAGGCACAGGGAATAATGTGTGCAATTCATATTATGATTAACACAGGTTGAGAAAATTTTTCACTGATGAAACTCTTTCCCTGAATTAGAGCAAACTCAAGACCAGTTACATAATGGTGTATTATTTCCATAGTACTAATGGAGCTGCATCCAAAAGAGTTTCCATGGATGAGCAGCAAGGCCAAAGTAGTCTCAATCAAGGAAATGTACCAAACACATTCCTATGAGACATGAAAATTACTGTTAAGCTTTAGTAAAATATAAGTCTTTCCCACATTGCACTGACTGATTTCAGCAGTATTATTCAAAGTGTGGTTTGAAGACCTTTCACAATTAACTAACATGAATCTTTAATTCACTGTTCCACCCCACCCCAGATCCAGGAATCTTTGTCTACTGGTCTTTAGGAATTTGCATTGTAGCAAACTCAATATAACCACTGGTATCAAAAGCATTACACTAATGGGAAAGGTTAGAAAAGGAATATAGGAAACGTGTGTTAATTCAGGTTCTTCAAGAAGCAGACAGAAAATAGGAATAAATATGCAAAAATTTTTTATTTGGCAAAAAGCCTGTGAGATGGAATGAAGAAGAAGCAATTGATCCTGTTGAACTTTACCTAAGCTCTGTGCTCCTGGAAAACTGTGATGGTTAAGAAACCCAACCCCTTTTGTGTTTCAAGAAATGGCTTCCTGCAAAAAATATACCCTTGACTTAGATAAGACTGGTGGATGAACAGTCTATGCCAAAATTTTATTTATGACAAAACCAGACACAGGCTGCAAATCCCCATTCTTTGCCACCTAAATTACTGGCTCAACTGTTATCACTATCCAACTGGATAAAACACCCATTAACCTGGTGGCTTAGTGGTAAAGAATCTGCCAGCCAATGAAGACATGGGTTCCATTCCTGGGTCAGGAAGAACCCCTGGAGAAAGGAATTGCAACCCACTCTATTATTCTTACCTGGGAAATTCCATGGACATTGGAAGCTGGTGGGCTATAGTCCATGGGGTTGCAAAACAGTTGGGCATGACTTAGTGACTAAACAACAGCATTTTTTTTTAAAAAAAGCTCTTTTCTGCCTGATCCTATAAGTCTCAAGGTCAGAAAACTCTCCATATTTCAACACTCCCCTCCCCTTATTGCAATAGTCTTTTTGAATAAGTTTCTCCTTATGCAAGTCTGGATCTATTTCTTCTTTGACACAACTAAAGACTGGGAAAGCCAGCACGAGATAGAAGTCTACCCTAAAGGAGAGAAGGATGGGTGGAATCATCCTAAAGTTTTCTACAGTCTGAGGAAAGTTAGCCATCATATCAAAACACGTTTCCCAATAACAAGTCTGCTTCAGACTGCACGGCTAGGGTACTTGTGAGTCAATTAGACAACCCGAAGTTGAAGTTTTCAAAGCATACACTCATGGCTGTTACAATGTGTTTCCAATTATGATTCTGGAGCCCCTTAGGACTCCCCCTTCCACCACACTGAACACAGTTCCAGTAGTGAGCCACTACCAGAGATAGCTGTGTAGAGTTGCGAAAAGTGAGAGACCTCTAGGTATAGATACTTCCTTATGTGAGCCTGTGAATATGTTAGGACTCGAAGGGAGAATGAGCAATAAATTTGAGTTTCTAATGGGTGACTACCAAGCAGATGCTTCTGGCGATTATAATTTATCTTCTGCGGCTGAGAATACTGTGGGGAAAGATGTGCTTGTTTGAACTTCTGCTGTCTCCAGTCAATGTGCGCACTTTGAGAAAAGCACAAACACAGCAATACAGATGGGTAGCGACACTGTTGGAATCCAGCTTTTGTAAACCTGGACAGTTCATTTTGCCCTGCTGGGATTCGTCATCTGAAAAATAGTATCTATTTATCACTATACCTCACAGGGATGTCAAAACACAACATGACGTGCCTACGAAATGTTTCAGTATTCTTAGGATAAAGCCACAGCCTGGATGCAGATTTAAAGTCAGCTTGAGTTTTTCCTGAGATGAAAGGGAGACATTGTTTTGCATGGTTTTGAGACATGGTTTTACAGTTCACAGTAACTGTAGGCCCTTTTTGCGTTATTCTGTGAAGCTGAAGTCTTAAAGGTAGTAGTTAGAGATGGAAGGAATATAGGAAGAGAAAGGGAATAGTGATGAAGGAGACAGATTTGTTGGCTTCCTCCTCTGGTGCCTGGAATCGTGTGAAGTACAGACTTGACCACACCAGACGGCCGTTCAGCTAAAGCGTAAGCGCCCTACTCATAAGTGATTCTGCTCTCTGGACACTGACTCTCTTTGTTTTCAAGATGATGACTTTTTTTCTTCCTCAAGCACATTAAATACATACAGTATAATAGTAATATTTCAACATTATGGCTTCAGGCAAAGACATATTCAGCAATTTACTTGAACCAAAACTTCCAGTTAGAGAATATCATAAAGAATAAATTTGATGAGTTATATTTTGAATAAACTTAAATGAGTTTGTTTTGCCTATAAATGCTCAGCTAGCACGATAACAAGGCAGCACTAAGACCCCTCAGTCTGCTCTGCATGAATGGTGTTCTCGTGTGCTTCAAAGCACCGCTGTTGTAGCTTGTATTTTGGCATAAAAGGGTTTGTTTTCTAAGCTATCCACTTATTAAACGTAGATGAGGGTAGAATCACTGAAATCCCTAAAAGGCCAAACATTTGTTGGAGAAAATAGTTTTAAAAGAATGAAAGTTGTATAATATATGTGTGTGTGTGTGTGTGTGTGTGTGTATCTTCAAAGGAAATGAGAACAGGATATTAAAGAGATAGCTGAACTCCTACGTGAATTCTGCTGTTCACTGCGGCATTATTCACAATAGCAGTTTATAGAAACAACCTACGTGTGTGTCAGTGGATGAATGGATAAGAAGATGTGAGGTATACATCTCTATGTATCTATGTATCTGTGTGTTTATCTACTTTATTGTTGTTTAGCTGTGCCAGAGAATTGATGCTTCTGAACTGTGGTGCTGAAGAAGACTCTCGAGAGTCTCTTGGACTGCAAGGAGATCAAACAAGTCAATCTTAAAGGAAATCAGTCCTGAATATTTATTGGAAGGACTGATGCTGAAGCTGAAGCTCTGATACTTTGGCCACCTGATGTGAATGCTAAATCGTTGGAAAGGACCCTGATGCTGGAAAAGATTGAGGGCAAGCGGAGAAGGAGGCAACAGAGGATGCAGTGGTTGGATGGCATCACTCACTCAATGGACATGAGTTTGAGCAAACTCAGGGAGACAGTGAAGATAATTGATATGCTGCAGTTCATGGGGTTGCAAAGAGTTGGATACAACTTAGTGCATGAACAACGACAAGTTGCTAACTTATGTCTGACTCTGCGACCCCATGGACTGTAGCCCTCCAGGCTCCTCTGTCCAAGAATACTATAGTGGGCTGTCATTCCCTTCTCCAGGGGATCTTCCTGACCCAGTGATCAAATCTGCATCTCCTGCTTTAGCAGGTGGATTCTTTATCACTGAATCTCCATAGAAGCCCTATGTATATATTTATATGCAATTACATATAAAACTCAGCCATGAGATAGAGGGAAATCCTGCCACTTGCAACAATATGGATGGAATTTGTGGGCATTATGCTAAGTGAAATCAGCCAGACAGAAAGACAAATATCACATTGTATCACTTACATGTAGAATCTTTTTATAAAAAGTCAAACTCATAGAAATGCAGAGTAAAGTGGTTGTCAGAGGCTGAGGCGTGGGGAAAATAGTGAGAGATTGATAAAAGGGTGAAAACTTTCAGCTATAGGAAAAACAAGGACATGTGACTACAGCTGATAACACTGTATTGTTAACTGAAGTCTGCTGAGAGTATAAGTTAAATGTTCTCATACACCCCAAAATGTAAGTATGTGAGGTGAAGGATGTGTTATTGATAATTAACTTGACAAAGGAATCCTTTCAAAATGTCCATGTATATAAAATCATACAACATTCACTTGAAATTTCTTACCATATCGTATGCCAATTATACCTGAAAAAAGCTGCAATATAAACAAATATAATGGTACTTGTAAAGAACTCTCTGCACCTTATTTTACAACTATCCATCACACGTCCAAGTTTCCCTGACTTCTTTAGTAACTAAATCTATGTAATGTTAAATTTTAACTATAAATCATGGTAATTTATTTGCATATACTTTTTATCACTTTTTAATTATGCAATTGATATATTCTTCTATTTTTGAAAATCATCTTAGATTGGGAGCAAAAATTTCATAACTTTCCCATTGAACTTAATAAAACTTATTTATATTTAATAGTTGCCAGCAGCAGGCAGGGTCATCAGGAATGAATTTTGGTTATTAAGAAAATGACCTATCATGAGCCTTCTTTCATGGCAACCTCATAGGTATGTATTACCATTATCAACATTATTGTTTTAATCACCATTGGCATTATTACCATCATCACCATAATTACTTTAATTTTTATCACATTTCCCAGGTAAGGAAGCTGAAGCATAAAGTAGTTGTGGGATTTGCCTAAGATCACACAGCTAATGAATGACAGAGCCTTTGTGTACCTGAGAGCTAAGTCACCTCAGTCATGTCCAACTCTTGGTGACCCATGGACTGTAGCCTGCCAGACTCCTCTGGCCATGAGATTCTCCAGGCAAGAATACTGGAGTGAATTGCCATGCCTTCTCACAGAGGATCTTCCTGACCCAGGGATTAAAGCTGAATCTCACGTCTCCTCCATTGGAAGATGGGTTCCTTACCACTAGTGCCACCTGAGAAGCCCAGAACCAAGATTCCATTTAAAATTCACCTGACTCCGAGATCAGTACTGAGGGCATTCAAGTCAGCATGAGCAAAACTTCACAAGGAGTCAACCAAGATCTTCAGTTTCTAACTCTCCCATATAAAAAGCTACATGACATAATTCACACTTTTGAAAGTTCACTAACAAAACACTGAAACAATTACAACAGATAACTGTAGAAAATCACTCAGTTTAGTCACTCAAGTCATGTCCAACTCTTTGTGACCCCATGGACTGCAGCACGCCAGGCTTCCTGGTCGATCACCAACTCCCGGAGCCTACTCAAATTCATGTCCATTGAGTCAGTGATGCATCCAACCATCTCATCCTCTATCATCCCCTTCTCCTCCCAACTTCAATCTTTCCCAGCATCAGGGTCTTTTTCAATGATTGTATTTCACATCAGGTGGGCAAAGTTTTGGAGCTTAAACTTCAGCATTAGTCATTCCAATGAATATTCAGGACTGATTTCCTTCAGGATTGACTGGTTGGATCTCCTTGCAGTCCAAGGGTCTCTCAAAAGTCTTCTCCAACACCACAGTTCAAAAGCATCAATTCCTTGGTACTCAGCTTTCTTTATAGTCCAGCTCTCACACCCATATATGACTATGGGAAAAACCATAGCTTTGACTAGATGGAACTGGTTGGTAAAGTAATGTCTCTGCTTTTTAATATGCTGTCTAGGTTAGACATAGATTTTCTTCCAAGGAGTAAGCATCTTTTAACTTCATGGCTGCAGTCACCATCTGCAGTGATTTTGGAGCCCCCTAAAATAAAGTCTGACACTGTTTCCATTGTTTTCCCATCTATTTGCCATGAAGTGATGGGACCAGATGTCATGATTTTAGTTTTCTGAACATTGAGCTTTAAGCCAACTTTTTCACTCTCCTCTTTCACTTTCATCAACAGGCTTTTTGCTTTTCTTCACTTTTTGCCATAAGGGTGATGTCATCTGCATATCTGAGGTTATTGATATTTCTCCCGGCAATCTTGATTCCAGCTTGTACTTCATTCAGCCCAGCATTTCACATGATGTACTCTGCATATAAGTTAAATAAGAAGGGTGACAATATACAGCCTTGATGGACTCCTTTCCCTATTTGGGACCAGTCTGTTGTTCCATATCCAGTTCTACCTGTTGTTTCTTGACCTGCATACAGATTTCTCAGGAGGCAGATAAGGTGGTCTGGTATTCCCATCTCTTGAAGAATTTTCCACAGTTTGTTGTGATCCACATAATCAAAAGCTTTGGTATAGTTAATAAAGCAGAAGTAGATGTTTTTCTGGAACTCTCATGCTTTTTCAACGATCCAACAGATGTTGGCAATTTAATCTCTAGTTCCTCTCTGCGTTTTCTAAATCCAGCTTGAACATCTGGAAGCTCATGGTTCATGAAGCCTGGCTTGGAGGATTTTGAGTGTTACTTTGCTAGCGTGTGAGATGAGTCCAATTGTGCGGTAGTTTGAGCATTGTTTGGCATTGCCCTTCTTTGTGATCAGAATGAAAACAGACCTTTTCCAGTCCTGTGGCCACTGCTGAGCTTTCCAAATTTGCTGGCATATTGAGTGCATCACTTTCAGAGCATCATCTTTTAGGATTTGAAATAGCTCACCTGGAATTCCATCACCTCCACTAGCTTTATTTGTAGTGATCTTCCTAAGGCCCACTTGACTTCACATTCCAGGATGTCTGATGGTGTGACTGATCACTCCATCATGCTTATCTGGGTTGAAGATTGTAGAGAATAACTTATTATAAAGGAAATAGAACTTTGGGTGCTTCTGTGCTTGTGCTGTCCAAAGTGTAGAGGAGGCTTAACAGGAACAGTCCAAGGCCACAGACTTCAGCCAAGATGGGTGCTTTTCTGTGGGATTTATATATTGAGATTTTTGCATATTTTACTTGAGAAGGGGGTTGCATTATGTTTTTTTGCACAAAATGATTTTGGAAATTATTTGCAATAAGTGAATTGTGTTACTCAACTCGGAAAGTCCGGGTTTCTGTTATTTTGTGTAGTTTCCTAGGGCAGTGATTCTCAACCCAGCTACACAGTGGTGGTTAACAAGGAACTCTGAGGCTTTTATTAGAAATAGCTAAACCTGCATATGAGTGAAACACTTCAAATCTGTTCAAAGGTATCCCATTCATTATGTCAACCATTATTTACCTGAATTTTCATATATTTTAGTAAGTGGGAGATTTGGGAATCTAACAGAAGCTATACATTTTCCCACCATAAAAGCACATATTCCAGTACCTGATGTGTGTGTGTGTGTATGTCAGTGTGTGTCATGTGTGTGTGTGTGTGTGTGTGTACACTCATGCACGTTGAGCTGACTGCTCAGGAACATCCACAGCAGTAGGCTGTATTTGTTAATACAACCTTTGACCACCACTGAAATATACATTTATTTTTGCACATGCTCTGATAGTTGAGATGAAAGTGACTCTTCCTAAACAGGTATAAATTGCTACGCTCACCTGAGTCTATGCACAACTCTGCCACCTTGAAAGATTTCATTCACCATTTCCCATCGAGCTTACAGTTGGGGGTGGCAAAGTGAAATTTGCTCATAAAGCACCTAATTTACCCAAACTTGTCAACAGTTGTGGTTTCAGACTACACCATCTACACAAAACTGAGTGTTATTCTTTGCAGGACTAATAACAACATTGTGCCCACAGAGACACAGCACAGACTTTTTTGTCAATTAATTCTTACTCTTGAAAAATATCTCATTGGTGTAATTTCTTTTTCCTGGAAATAAAACCAGGTGGGAATCCTTTCACTGTTGTTTCTTTCTAATTTCCTCTTAGTGTGTTGATAAACAAATTTACTGATGAGAAAGAATAAAACATGGCAATACTCAGTATGCAAATATACAGCTAATGAGGAAATCCCACTAGTAGAAAGCACTGCAATGGGCTTGGGGCATGGGCTTTGGAAAGAGGATATATGGTTTCTTCATCCAGGAGAAAAAGAGAAATAGTGAAATTAAACATGATAAGTATATGTCATTAATTGGTATCATCAAAATCCAAAAGCTACCTTATCTTTTAGTTGCGTGTGTTACTCAAATCTGTCCTATAAAGTGTGTCATTACACTTTCACTCTTTCTACAAATGTTTTTCATATATGAAGAAAGAAAAAACTACTTGTTTCTATTATTTCTATTTAAATAAGGTTAGATCCTTATTTAAAGCTCTGTCATATTTGATAAGCCTCCTACAATGGCAGGGACACTATCACTCCTTTCAACACTTAGACCCTCATTTCCACCTCATCAACATAAACTCTAGGGAAGTCCCCTGGAGAGGAAAATGGCAATGCACCCCAGTACTCTTGCCTGGGAAATCCCATGGACAGAGGAACCTGGCGGGATATAGTCCATGACGTTGCAAAGAGTCAGACACGACTTAGCCACGAAACAGCAGCAGGAATGGCACGACCTGTTGGGCCTGCAGGGGACACAGTCTTTCTGCGTCTCACTTAAATCCCACATCAATATGAGATATATTATTGCTTCCCCTTTCAAAGAGAAAACAGGAGTCACGGTTTCAGAGCCATTGCTTTCTTTACAAGTCCTTTGTGCAACTTATAAACTAGACATTTTAATTCAAGCTACTGAAAGACACTTAACTTCTACCTACTGTGAAATATCCATAGTATAGATTTTTTTAAAGAATAAGACACTCTGCTGCCATCACGCCATAGAAAGAGACTGATAGGGCATCACTACTTCTGTAATCACTCAAACTTCAAATATTTTCTGCACTGAGTTCTCTAACTCAGTGTTTACTGTCTTGTAGACAATAGTTTGCTTGGCCAAGCTTATGTCCTTTGCTCATTCCCTCAATAAAATATGTAGAGGAAAGATCAAGCTTCCCGCTATTTACTTTGAGTGAGACATTAGGAAGAGACAGGGGCCAGGACAGCCCTTCTCACTTTGCTGCCGATCAGTCTCTAAGTTCCGTCCAGCTTTTTGTGACCCCCATGGACTGTAGCACACCAGGCTTCCCTGTCCCTCACTATCTACCAGAGTTTGCTCAAATTCATGTCCACTGAGTTGGGGATGCTCTCTAACCATTTCATCCTCTGCCAGTGTTCCCTTCTCCTTTTGCCTTCCATTTTTCCCAGCATCAGTGTCTTTCCCAATGAGTCCACTCTTCGCATCAGGTGGCCAAAGTGTTGGAGTTTAGCTTCAGTATCGGTCCTTCCAATGAATATTTAGGGTTGACTTCCTGTAGGATAGATTGTTTGATCCCCATGCAGTCCATGGGACTCTCAAGAGTCTTCTCCAGCACCACAATTCAAAAGCATCAATTCTTCAGTACGCAGTCTTCTTTATAGCTCACCTCTTCTTTCCCACTTAGGCAGCACATTAAGAGAAAGGGAGATCAGGTAGCTAATAGGCTAAGGGTTGGATGCTGGACAGTCGAAAAGATAACATCAAAAGTCTTTCAAAAAGACTGTAGTAGTTGACGTTCTCACATACAGATTTCATTTTCTTCTCACTGCAACCCTTTGTGATCAACACGAGGAGAAAACTGGGTTGCAAAGGAGGAATGTGTGCAAGGTTACAGAAATACCATTTGATCAGTTTATGATTTTAACCCAGACAACATTGACTCCAAAGCCTATTATTTTCCCCAAATTCAGCAAGGCGAAGAATGTGAAATTCCATGTAGCTGACTCATATTTCCTTTTCGAATTTTCATTTCTTGGAAGCAGAAACAAAAACTACAAATATCTTTCTGATTATCTAAGGGTCTGGGTATATATTTGCTTGCTGCTGCTGCTAAGTCGCTTCAGTTGTGTCCGCCTGTGTGAACCCGTAGACAGCAGCCTCCCAGGCTCCCCCATCCTTGGGATTCTCCAGGCAAGAATACTGGAGTGGGTTGCCATTTCCTTCTCCAATGCATGAAAGTGAAAAGTGAAAATGAGGTCACTCAGTCGTGTCTGACTCCTAGCGACTCCATGGACTGCAGCCCACAAGGCTCCTCCATCCATGGGATTTTCCAGGCAAGAGTACTGGGGTGGGGTGTTATTTATTATTTAAATGATCTCTCTAGTTATAAAATAAATATATAAATCTAATCCATAAACAAAAGTAAGAAATTATTTTTCCCTCTATGCAATGCCTTTTATTTGTTCTAGAATATTCTAAGATATGATGAGAGAGGTTAGCAAGCAAACAAGGAAAATGATTCTATAACTTGAATCTCTTAGAGATGAAAGGGAGAACAAAAGGTCTAGAAATGCAGCAAAAAGAGACAACATCATCAGAAAGACTGAAGAAGGAATTGAAGTATAATAAGTTGGAAGGACTGATGTTGAAGCTGAAACTCCAATACTTTGGCCACCTGATGCAAAGAGCTGACTCACTGGAAAAGACCTTGATGCTGGGAAAGATTGAGGGCAAGAGAAGGGGATGACAGAGGATGAGATGGTTGGATGGCATCACTGACTCAATGGACATGGGTTTGGGTGGACTCCAGGAGCTGGTGATGGACAGGGAGGCTGCGGTCTATGGGGTCGCAGAGCCAGACACAACTGAGCGACTGAAGTGACTGAACTGAGGGTAAGGGATTGCCCTGACACTGCCCCAAAAGAAGGGTGACTAACAGACAAAAACTGTTTCTAAATTGTTTTCTTTAAAAGCACAATCTCAACAGGAAAGGAACAACGGTACTCACATTTTGGAAAAACATAGCTTCAAAAGAAAAAAGTTCTATTACTGAAAAAGAGCAAACTTCCATGTCAAGACCAAACTGTAGAGGGTTTAGAAGTCACTTGGTCTGCAGAGACGATTCTGAGCTTTTCAGAACTTAATTAATGAACTTCGCAGATCACTAGCAATTAATTTGAAAAGGTTATCTTGATACACAGCAAAAGGGAGAAATTGGGTATAACATCAACACGTACATAGTTAGGGGATACAGTTCATGGACTCTTCATAAGAATATGATAAGCCATTATCAGTGAAGCAGTAGGATATAAAAAAACATTTGCCTGGAGAACATCATCATATTTCATAATCATTCATACCTACAGATTTTTCCTAGAAGGAATGCTGCAGTCTCTAAATATAAAATATTATGAATCCTTATGTCACGGCCATTACTTTTATGTATCACTAAATTAGGCTTAGATATCTTTGCTCCACAGACACACGGAGATAAATAGATGGGATTTGATGTCTAGTGCATGCCCAAAATGGCATCATCTGAGTCATCCTAGGAAAAATCCTGACTTTACAATTTAACTTATGGGTTTTTTTTAACACTACTGTCCCTACCTGGGCAAGTCTACTTAGTCTTTTTAAAAATTCCTTAAAGAGTGTGTCATTTATTTCCCAAGCATTTGGAAAGACAGTCCTTTAGGGCAGTCTTTAAAGTTAGACCTCAACTCAGTTACTTGATACCTCTGAGATCATGTGCAAGTTACTTAAATCCTCAGATTTATGGTTTCCTCATTTGTCAGTGGAACTGTTAATACCTACTTCATTGGACTGGACATTAAGTCCTACATCATAGGATTTCATAATGTATTACAGGGAAAAATCTTAGCCATTGAGATTTTCTAGAGTTAGGGAAAGAGATCCAGACTGGATACCTAAGGATCTGGGCTCAAGCCTTGGTTATGCAACATGACAGCTATCGAGTTTTATGATATTACTTTTGTAAGACTCGGTGTGTGTGCATGCTCAGTCACTTCAGTTGTGTCCAACTCTTTGCAACCCCATGGCCTGGAGCCTTCCAGGCTCCTCTGTTCAGGAGGGTT
The DNA here is from genome assembly GCA_006408675.1 of Madoqua kirkii. Lineage (NCBI taxonomy): Eukaryota > Metazoa > Chordata > Mammalia > Artiodactyla > Bovidae > Madoqua > Madoqua kirkii. Next base: position 174,901 of record SJYC01095905.1, on the reverse strand, counting down.
CTCCAGTCAAGAATTCTGGAGTGGGTTGCCAGAAGATCTCCAGGGGATCTTCCTGACCCAGGGATTGAACCTGTGTGTCTCATGACTTCTGCACTGGCAAGTGGGATCTTTACAACCAGCACCACCTGGGAAGTCCTAGCCCCAGTGTACACATCTCTAAAATGGAACTGACAGTAGCAACTTTATGTCGTAGCCAACGGTTTTGATAATATATTCAAATGATGGATATGGAAGTACTTTGTAAAAGCGTTAGCCACAAATTCAAGGTAACATTAATGCAAAGAACAGTGACTGTTCAGCAGACACATATTTTAATGTCTGTGCTCTCACCAGAAATCCAGTTATTACACTTCTATATTTACTACACCTACACTAATATTTTATATATACTTTCAGTGGTATTTTGTTCTCTGCTTCTTATCACATCATCACCAAGTCAATAAGGCACATCCTAAAAGAGTGAATTCCTAAAACCTATGGAGTATTAGAGTTAGAAAGAATGTAAAATACTATTTATATATTTTTATGTTTTTCTATAAGGAGATTGAGTCCCAGAGATCCACTTATTCAACAGAGCAAGGTAAAAATATGATTTGAATCAGAAATACTAGTTTTGTGTAACTTTCCACTACCATACTATTCAAAAATATGTTTTCCCCCACCATGGGGCTGTTGTAGTATGAAATACATGTTGAAATAATAGGACATCAGTCAGAGTTTAAAAGTAATTTTTGGAAATGAAAAAAAAAACTCTGCAAGATTAATGTACTAGAAAATAGGACTTGACCTATACTCAGGGGAATTTAATATTTTCTCTTGGGATGACTTGCTTTCCTCCCTCCAGTTAGTTTGCCTTTTAAGCTAATTTTGTAGCTTTTGAGGTTACTATTTTCATTTTCCAATTTGTAAGCCCCTTTCCATTTTCCAGATCATTACCATTTAAGATGTTTTGATCATTCTTCTTGAGAATTCCTGAAGTAATTAAAAGAAATCCTCCCGATGGGTCCCAGGCCTTGGGCAGTACCCATCAAATGCTTCGGGGCTGGAGCGAGGCTCAGAGCCTTACACACACCCCGCGCGGCAGTGCCTTGTAAGCCACGTCTCACTGGACTCATCTGACAGAGATTTATCAGACGCCAGCAGCGTCAAGCACTGTGTTTGTAACTGGGCCAGCCTCCCACTTAGAGAGAGGGAAGCAACAGTTACAATCCGTCCTGATAAGTGCTGTGATAAAAGCATTCAGGGGCTTTTGTGTGAAGCCCAACACCAGAGGGCCAGGCAAGAAAGGACTCTGCAGAGCTGTGCGACCTTCATGGGGCACACCAGTGCAAATCCTGGCACAGGGGTGCTGGGGAACTGCATGGTGTTTCATATGTCCAGGGAAAGGGACGTATGTCCTTCCTTTTTCAATAAAATAGCAAACCTTCTTTATTTTGCTTCCTAAATAGATTCAAAACCTATCTGTTTCTCTTTCCTAATACAACCACTGTTGTCCAGACCTTCACCATCTCTTAACCTGAATTATTTTCCTTGGCATACTAATTGTTCTCTGTCTCCACTCTTGTTGAGGGTAATTTATTCTCTTCTTAGCAGCCAGGATTATCGGTTAAAAAGCAAATCAGATCATGCTCAAGCCCTTCATTAGCCATCCACTAAACTTAGAATAAAATTCATCTTTCTTGACATGACCTACCAGAAGCTATGATCTGGGCCTTTCCTCATCCCTCCCCCGCATTCAGTATGTTAGAACAAATAATCTGTATTCAATTTCTAAAATACAATATATCCTTTCTTTCACACCATAGGGACTTTATACTTATTGTTTTCCTTGCCTGGAACGACTTTATCATAAACATTTGCAAGAGTGAGAATTTCTTACTTGTAGTATGAAAAGTCCCATCACCTTCTCAATGAATCCTTATCTAACAATGCAATCGAATCTTATCTGCTCAGATTATATCACACCACCCTCTTTTTTGATACAGTAATTACCACTCCAGAGATTCATTTATTGATTCATTTGCTTATTGCTTGTTTCACTGTGCTAGAATACAAAATCTTGTTTATGTTGTTTTCCATCATTTCCCAAATGCCTAGAGAGTATAGGGCATATAGGAGGGAGGTCCTCAACAAGCATTTGCTGGATGAAATGTAGAAAAATGTAGTGGGCCAGCACTAGACAGAAAAGCCCGGAAGATGTTGTGGTCACACTGATAACAAGATGGACCCTCAACCAAAACGTGGTTCAGAAGCCACACACACAAAGTGGGTATTAAAATGTTTAATAATGATATAATGAGACCTCTGAGAGAGGACAGAGAAGGGTTCCCAGGCTGGCCCAAAACTGACTTGAGAGACCAAGGTCAGGAGACTCAGGTGGGGGTTTTCACCATGGTTAAGATGCAGCATTGGGTAAGGATTCTCACATGTAGATAGCAGCTTATACAGACTGAATCTTATGTCAGCCAAGGGAGGCAGCACCCAGGCTCTCTTATAAGCTTGACCAGATATAAGCAGAAGGAGAAGAGGGAGGGATGAGGATTAATACTTATTAGAAATTCCAGCACTAAAAACTGGAGCTAGACTCTATTGCAGAAAGTCATCCCAAAGTGTTCAAACTGTATTAAAGGTGTGCATGGGAGATTCTTAAAGTACTTTAATCATGATGAGATTTATGTTTTAGAAGTATTGATCTGGCTCAATATTTGCAGAATCAAAATGCATAATGATTTCTGCAGTGTGAAGAAAGTTAACAGGAGCATGGCACGAAGATCAGGAGAATATTTAGGTTATTGCAGTGACACTGGTAGAGATGATGGGAGCTCTAATGCAGAGGCTCAGGGGAGACCCTGCGAGGCACGCAGTCCTCGTGTGCTCAGTTGCTCAGCTGCTCAGCTGTGTCCAGCTCTTTGGACCCCATGGACTATAGCCTGCCAGTCTCCTCTGTCCATGGAGTTTACCAGGCAAGGATATTGGAGTGAGTTGCCATTTCCTATCCAGGGAATCTTCCCAGCCCAGGGATCAAACCTATGTCCCTTGTGTCTCCTGCATTGGCAGGCAGATTCTTTACCACTAGTCTCACATGGGAGGCCCGTCATGCAATCCTTAGTGGAAAAAAATTATATTACCAGCTTACATTTCTTCAACATCATATCTGATTTGGATTCTGCCAAAACCACCATAGAAAGTTTAAAAGTAGCATAAGATAAAAAGGCTCCTCAACATGGGAAAGATTGAACCTATGGACCATTTTTGAAAATGGAGTCTCTGACAATTATAGGAGTGCATTGGGTAGACCTTATCAAGGAAGAGAAGTTATCATAGGGAAGTATCTCGTAACTCAGGTGAATTTTGGAGCAGGCTCCAGATTACTTTTGAAATTGATCCTTAGTGTTGGACTCATATTTGATCTTAGATATGATCATATCTAAGATATGATCTTAGATACTTGATGGTAGACCTTATTTAAAGTTCTGCTTCCTATTGAACCCAACAGGAACTGCTGAGCTGGAACATGCTGAGCTGTTTTTACATTTGCACTTGTTATAAGAAACTCTTAGAAACTTGACTCAAGCTTTCCAGATGCTGGCAAGGAAAGTGGGCCCTGTTGGCTTGTTCATAGTGCTATGCTCTGTCAAAGATGACAAAAAGAGTAAAGTTTCAAAAATATTCTGTTTGCTAGTAGTGTTGTACAGTTAATATGTGACTTTAAAGCTAAGCATTATGTCTCTTAAGGGCTTGGTTTTTTGCTTCTACTGTTCAAATAAATTGTCTTCCTTTCTTCCGAATATGCCTATAACACTCATGTCCCCCTGTTGCCAGAAATCTGCCAGGTGTTGTCAAGCTAGTTTTGTTGTCTCAATCTGGTTAAGGTAACTTAACTCCCAAGTGTGCCCTTAAAGACCTGTATAGCATTAACCATCCGCCCTCGCCCCACCCACTTTGCTGAATTAGCTTCTTTTTTCTGTAAAGCCACGCAGGAATTAGTAGAAAGACATATGTAGCAAGGCAAAGTCAGCTGGAAGGTAGCCATTTTCACCTTCTTCTCATTAAGTGTATTTTCAGATACTTTACTTCACAGATTCATTAAATTTGCTCATTTTCACCAACAAAGACCGATAAAAGCCATTTCACTATTTTTGTCTTTTTTGCTTTATCTTAAAATGAGTCAGTTGTATTAAAGCAGAAACTTCCAAACAGTTTAGCCGAGGAAAGATTTTGCTGAAGTTACCATAATCTCAAGTTTTTGGAAGATGAACACTATTAAGAAAACTCCATTTATTAAGCAGCTATCTCATTTCATAATTTTTATTCATCAAAATTATATTTGTACTCTCGAGAGCTTGTAATGAGCTATATGGGATCTTCTTGCTAGGTTTTCCAAAACACAAAAACTCAAATGTTATAAAGGAAAAGTATATAGCAAAATATGTGTGTGTGTGTGTGTGTGTGTATAGAAAAAAATAACAAAAAATCATATTACATATATTAAGCTAAAGAAAATTTGCAACACATGTAACAGAAATAATTATTACCATGCAATATACAAGCAACTCATCCAAACTGATCAGGAAACTGACAAACAAATCAAGGGACAACTGATCGGTTCAGTTCAGTTGCTCAGTCGTGCCTGACTCTTTGCGATCCCATGGTCTGCAGCCCTCCAGGCCTCCCTGTCCATCACCAACTCCCAGAGCCTACTCAAACTCATGTCCATTGAGTCGGTAATGCCATCCAACCATCTCATCCTCTGATGTCTCTTCTCCTCCTGCCTTCAGTCTTTCCCAGCATCAGGGTCTTTTCTAATAAGTCAGCTCTTTGCAGCAGATGGCCAAAGTTTTGGAGTTTCCACTCCAGCATCAGTTCTTTTAATGAATATTTGGGACTTATTTCCTTTAGGATGGACTGGTAGGATCTCCTTGCAGTCCAAGGGACTCTCAAGAGTCTTCTCCAACACCATAGTTCAAAAGCATCAATTCTTCAGCACTCAAATTTCTTTATAGTCCAACTCTCACATCCATACGTGACTACTAGAAAAACCATAGCTTTGACTAGATGGACTTTTGTTGGTAAAGTAATGTCTCTGCTTTTTAATATGCTGTCTGGGTTGGCCATAGCTTTTCTTCCAAGGAACCAGTATCTTTTAATTTCATGCTTGCAGTCACCATCTGCAGTGATTTTGGAACCTCCCCAAAATAAAAACTGTCACTGTTTCCATTGTTTCCCCATCTATTTGCCATGAAGTGATGGAGATATATTTGCAGGTCACAAAAGAAAAATTTCAGTTGGCAATAAACATAATAACATATCCAACTGTAAAAATCATCAGGACAAAACAAGTAAATGATGAAACTATATTTCCAGACTTAAAATGGAACACACTAGCACACCTTTGAAGACATGAAAAAATGGCTATTCTTATATGTATATTGCTGCAACTTCTTTATAAATTGCATAGTAATATCCTTTAAAATTAAAATAGATTAAACCTTTAACAAAGAAATAACAGTCTTAGGTCTCTGTCACATTGAAATAAAAGTACAAGTTGTCAACTCAAAATACTAAGGGACATTTTACTGGATGACTGTTTGAAAAGGAGAAAAAACTGGAAATACTCTCCTTGAAAATATAATGCTTTAGGGTTATAGTTATTGACTTTAAGGGATGGCCACAATACATTAAGAGAGAAAAATCAATTTTCAAAGTAACATGTAAAATATGATACTGTTTTATCAAAAGGAATAATCCCCACGTGTCTCTCTATAATTATATAACCTTCTGTGATGTGGAAGCAATGAAAATGGGATAGGGGAAGATTTTGGTTTTTTACAACTTCATGTTATATTAGCAGTTTCAGTAAATAAAGCCTTGTTGTTGACTTTCTGGCCGTTGTTTTGTACCATGGGCCAGAAATTCAATAAGAGAAATACATTTAAGAAAACTCTCCCTACATTTCCAGGATTCTGAAGGGGTCAGACACTCCATTTATGTGAATAACTGGAGTAAATAATCTTGGGTCCCTTATCTTTCAAAAATTTAACTTTACATGATACTGGTTTAATACTAACCTCCCAGACTCTTCAGATTGATGCCATCAGCTCATAGTTGCTTCATTATTTTTAAGCAACCCTTCCATGCAGCTTGATTGAATATAAACTTTCCTCTAAATGTTTATTTCCCTCAATTACCATTTGGTCTTTTTCTTCTAACATAACTCTGAGATTATAGGTTTCAAGTAGAGGATATATTGATTCATCTAAACAGCGCGAGCTTTTATGAGAAATGCAAGCACCCATCCACTTGGCTTCCATGGAAGCAGCAATTTCTGTACAATATCATCCTAACACATTTTTCACAGAGGTAAACAGCAGACCCTGGCTAGGATGATAAGACCCTTCTTCCAGGTGTATATAGTATTTGAGCTACAGAGAACAGCAGAATAGTCTCTTTTCAGTGATAAAACTATAATATAAAATTTGTGAGTTGTCAAAAACTAGGTTTCCTACCATGTGAATAAACCAAAACTGCAGGGAAAGAAAATGAAGCAAAATTTCCAGGAAAAGTAAAAGATGAAGAGAGGACTGATGGTACTGGAGTCCCTAATTGTTTCTGAGTCCCAGCACTACCCTGCAATCAACTGATTATTCAAGTTTCCTTTGGGTTTGGAATCACTTACAATTAAGCAGGGCTTCCTCAGTAGCTCAGCAGTAAAGAATCCACACTGCAGGAGGCTCATGAGTCACTGGTTTGATCCCTGGATTGGCAAGATCCTCTGGCGGAGGGCATGGCAACCCACTCCGGTATTCTTGCCTGGAGAATCCCATGGACAGAGGGGCCTGGCGGGTTACAGCCCACAGGGTGACAAAGAGTCGGACACGACTGAAGCAACCGAGCAGGCAAGCACAGTTAAGAAAGGCCTAGCAAACATGCATCACGTATTTGGAAAGTTCTGTAAAATCTAAGACAGCATTTGATACACGGAAGATAGCTAGCTATACCATAGGTATCTAGTCCATTAATCTGGACACTGACTCGATGGACATGAGTTTGAGCAAGCTCCGGAAGTTGGTGATGGACAGGGAGGCCTGGCGTGCTGCAGTCCATGCGGTTACAAAGAGTCAGACACGACTGAGCAACTGAACTGAACTGAAAACTGAGATGAGCAGGGAGAAAGGCAGCGTCCTGAAGACCTAATACCATCAGAGGAAAGAACGCAGGCAGTGGGCAGATGCAGTTCAATATGGAATTAAAAAGAACAGAAGGATTATTGAAATCAACCATAAAATCAGGAGAAAGACAATGCAAAGAAGGAAACTATAGCAAGGAAACCTGATATTCCACATGAAAACAAAAAGAACGATGTTCAAAAGGCAATTATATGACTAAACTTCCCAGTGAGGTGGCCTAATTTAATGAAGCATAAAAACTCATAAAGAAGGCAAAGATTTTTGAAAGTTAATTATAATTATGCCTTGGAGATACTGTGGTTTGTTTTCAGACAACCAAAATAAAGCAAACATCCCAATAAAGGCAGTCACAAGGGTTGTTTCATTTCCTTGCCAGTGCATATAAAAGTATGCTTACACTATGCTATCGTCTATTAAGTGTGTGATAGTTATGCCTAAAAGCAACACACAAACCTTAATTTACAAATACTTGATTGCTCAAGATTTCTAAACATCATCTGAGCCTTGACTGAGGGTCTTCTGGCTAGCAGAGAGTCTTGCCTCAGTGTTGATGGCTGCAATTAATCAGGGTTGTGGCTGCAAAAGCTGGATGGCTGTGGCAATTTCTTAAAAATAAGAACGGTGAATGGTGCCCACGCGTATCGACTCTTTCTTTTATTGAGCATTTAGAGGCCACTATAGGATTATTAACAGGCCTAAGTTCTATACCGTTGCGTCCTATGAGTAGGGAGCCGGGGGAGAGGGCGGTGGGGAGTGACTGGATGATGGGGCAGTCAGAGCACAGGAAACGTGTATCAGTCACTTTCATCATCCTATGCAGGCACGGTTCTTGGAACGCCAAAACAAAACAATGTGCGCATAAAAGATCTCTGACCACAGATCGCCAAAACAGCTAACAGGGACAAAGTCTGAAATACTGTGAAACTTACCAAAATGAGACATGGAGATGCAAGGTGAGAAAATGCTGTTTGCACACAGGTATAGATGGACTTGCTTGATTCGGCATTGTCACAAATTCTCAATTTGTAAAAACCGCATAATCTGGGAAGCACAAGAAAGCAAAGTGCAATGAAACAAATTTTGCCTGTATAGTTGGCTTGATACAGTACATGCTGGGGTATACCTGGCTGTTTTATAGATGCTGTTACTTGTTTTTTTAAAAAAGTCCAGTACTGTCCTCTTTTTTATCTGCAATCAGTGGAGATTAAGATTTGGTTGTATGTTCCCAAAGGGATCAAGAACCTTTCAGTATATTCACCAATAAATGTTTTTTCATATCCATTCAAAAAATGTTGATTAAGCACCTACTCTGTGCCATATACTCTTCTAGGTATTACTTGCAAGATACTGCAGAATAAACCAAATTGAAGAGAACTTTCTTTCCTGAAGAAGCTTATCTTCTACCAGATAGAGAGGAAAGCAAGCACTAAGCATAATATATGTTTGAAGAACCTAATGCATTCAATGATTATCAGTGTTTTTTAAAAGGGGAAAGTTGAGCAAGAAAGGGAGAATCAGGAAAGCCAGGTCTGTGAAGATACAATTTTAAGAAAGTTCCTTAAAATAGGCCTCAGGGAGAGGTGGCATTTGAAGAATGATCTGAAGAAACTGAATTAGTGAGCTATGTAGATATTTAAGGGAAGACAGTGCCAGGCAGTTCGTGTCCTGGGTCAGAGTTACACCCTTGATTTCTTACAGAGACGAGAGTGACCAAAATGAAGAGAAAGAGGCAATGGAGTCAGAGAGCAGTAGGTGGGTAGAAAGCTATTACATGAATGACAGACTTTGGTTGAAACGGGGAATCAAGGCAGGACTTTTGAGCAGGGGAGTGGCAAGATCTGACTCAGGATTTTAAAGAATCTCTTCAGCAGTCATGTGAACAGAGTGTAAGGGACAAAGCAAACATGAAGTGCGAGGACTTTGGAAGACAGATAATGACTCAAAGCGCAGTGGAAACAGAGGAGACATAGAGAAAACAGAGAAAGAGGAACACACAAGCCAGATAAACACACATCTAGACTGTGGACAAGAGGTCCTGATGAATACATAAATCTGAGAGTGGTGAGTATAGAATGGATATAATCCTGAATGAAATCATGAAAAAGAGAGCAGAAAAAAAGAGATAAGAAACAGGGTTTTATTTAAAGCAAGAGATTGCGGGGGGAAAGAATTCAAAGAAGAGATTTCAGAAACAGGTTTTGGCAATGATAGATCACAAACTCTTGGATGTCAGAGTGGAAAAAATTCAGCAGGTTAGAGAGAGTGGATAGTTAGGAGAAACAAAGAGGATATGCAGAGCACTCAAGTAAAAAGAACCAGGAGGTAAGGAATAGCCGAGCTGCTTCAGGCTTCTTGTCATGACTGATAGAAAGGATCAGGTTCATGCTGGTATCAGTGCTGGTCGGGTGGAAGCAGGCAGCATGCTGCGTGACAGCACTGTGAAGTCAAGAGTGGTGAGTTTCTAGAATTTTCCTCTTGAGCCTTTCCACAGGGGAAGCAGGCTTAGTCCCAGGCTGTGAGCTATTATTATGGAGGGCATAAATCTAAGAGACAATATCTAAGAGCATATATTTAGAAGGTACTAAAGCATCAAGGTGAAACAACATGGAATGATGAGCTAGCTAAGCAGCCTCCAAACTGAGAGCAGGGTCATCTGACATTTCCTAAACCATGTCCTCCATTAATAGATAATACCAATACTTCATTAAGCTCCTTACCCAGAGTCAGCGGAGACTGACTTCATCTCTGTGTATATCAGTTTCCCTCTTAGGAAAATGTAGTTGAAAATAGAGTCTACCACAAAGGGTTGTTGGGACGATTATGAATTAGTGTTCACAAAGAAGCTAGCACAAAGTCAGAAAATTTTTAAATGTCTATAAATGTTATATTCTTGATGTTATATACTCCACCAAAATAGTTTTCAAATCTGCTACCCTTTATATAATTCTATATATATAATTCTATATATACTTCTGCTGCTACTGCGTGAGTCCTGGTGCCCATCGTCACTCACCCTGAACTGCCGCAGTGTGTCTCTATGAACACTCCCACGGTGGCTCAGTGGCAAAGAATCCACCTGCAACGCAGGAGGTGGATCTTCCATCCCTGGCTCAAGAAGACCCCCTGGAGAAGGAAATGGCAACCCACTCCAGTATTCTTGCCTGGGAAATCCATGGACAGAGGAGCCTGGCGGGCTCCAGTCAATGGGGTTCCAAAAGGCGTGACTGAGTGACTAAACAACAACAACAACAACAACATATAGTCTTTACAGAAATGTCTGTCGAAATTATGGCCCGTTTTGTGGCTGATTTGTCTTTATGGTTGAGCTATAAACTGTCTCATTATTCTGGATAGGTGTCCCTTATCAGATATATGATTTTCAAATATTTTCTCCCAATCAGTGGATTGTCTTTGCACTTCCTAAGTGCAATCTTTTGATGTAAATAAGCTTTTTATAAAAAATTTTTTTAAGAAATCCAATTTGTCTACTTGCTCTCTTGTCACTTGTGCTTTATGGACACCCATGGTGGATTCATGCTGATGGATGGCAAAACCAATACAGTACTGTACAGTAAAACAAATAAAATTAAATTTAAAAAAAGGAAAAAAAAAGAGAAACTATTGCCTACTAAAGGTTCTGAAGATGTGCTCCTATGTTTTCTTCTAAGAGTTTTCTATTTTTAGCTCATATTTAGGTCTATAAACCATTTTTAAATATTTTTTGACTAGAGAATAATATAGGGACCCAACTTCATTCTTCTGAATGTGACTATCCAGGGGTTTCTGGACTATTTGTTTTCAAAACAAACTTATTTTCCTGTAACATGGTCTTGGCATCCTGGTCAAAAATCAGTTGGCCATAAAGATTTATTTCTGGACTCTGAAGTCTACTTCACTGATCTACATGTTTGCCCTTATACAAGTACCACATTGAGTTCTATCACTTTTCAAAATTTTCCAGTCATGAAGTGTAAGCCCTCAAATTGTTCTTTTCCAGATTTTTTCTTTCTTTCTTTCTTTCTTTTTTTTTTTTTTGCTATTCTAGGTCCCTTAAAATTACATGTGAATCTTAGGATAAACTCACTCATTTCTACATACAATCCAGATGGGATTTTTGCTATGAATTGCACTGAATCTGTAGGTCAATTTGGAGATACATCATCTTAACAGTACTAATTCTTCTTATCTATGAACACAGAATGTCTTCAATTTAGGTCATCTTTAGTTTCTTTCAACACTTTGTAGGTTTCAGACTATACGTTTTGTAGTTTTTAGTGTGGATGAAATTTATTTCTAAGTATTTATTCTTTTTGATGCTACTGTAAAGGGAATTAATTTTGTTTATATGTCTATAGCCAGTATGCAAAATTGTAATTAATTTCTATACATTGAGCCTGTATTTTCCAATCTTTCTGAATTCATTTATTAGTTCTAATACATTTTTGTGGATTTCTTAGGAATCTCTATGTGCAACTTCATGCCATCTGTGACCAAGGATAGTTTTACTTCTTTCTTTTTCTTTGAGATTTGTTTTATTTCATTCTCTTGCTAATTGCTCTGACTAGAATCTCCAGTGCAAGGATGATTCCACATGAGTGTGCATCACTGTGTTGCTTCTGCTTTTAGGGAGCAAATGCTTAGCTTTTTATTTCTTAGTATGACGCTAGCATCAAAGGGGCAGGAGGAGAAGGGGACGACAGAGGATGAGATGGGTGGACGGCATCACAGACTCGATGGATGCCAACTCTGAGTGAACTCCAAGAGTTGGTGATGGACAGGGAGGCCTGGCGTGCTGTGATTCATGGGGTCGCAAAGAGTCGGACCCGACTGAGCGGCTGAACTGAACTGAACTGATGATGCTAGCTGTGGTGTTTTGTAGTTACTCTTTTTTCACATTGAAGAAATTCCCTTCTTTTCCTCATTTATTGAGCTTTATATTATGAATTTTTTGAAGTGTTTATTTTGCATTTATTGATATGATCATATGATTTTCACCTATTATTCTATTTATATACTGTATTACATTAATTAGTTTTCAGATGTTAAACTAACCTTTTATTCCTAGAATAAATTCCAGTTGGTTATGGTATAAATTTTATGTATGTTGCTTGCTTTAGTTTTCTATCATCTTTCAAAGGAGTTTTGCATCTATATTTAAGAGATGTTGATCTATAGTTTTCTTCTCTTGTGATGTCTTTGTCATGTTTTGATATAAAGGTAACACTGACCTTGATATTCTGTATCAATATAAAGAATACAGAATATCTGTATTGACATTTTATATCAATGTATATTCTGCTGTTTTTGGATGGAATATGTTAGGTACAGTGAAGTTTCAGTGTTTTATGAGCCTTTCATTTCCTTGTTAATCTTCTGCCTACTTTGCTATATCCATTATTGAAAGTGTGGTATTTAATTCTATTTGTTATTCTATTTTCACATGTTCAGTTTAGCTAAGGTTTTGTTAACTTTGATATTTTTTCCTTTTTTAAAATTATTATTTTTTAACTTTACAATATTATATTGGTTTTACCACACATCAACTTGAATCTGCCACAGGTGTACAAGTGTTCCCAATCCCAAACCCCCCTACCACCTCCCCGCCAACACCATATCTCCAGGTCATCCCAGTGCACCAGCCCCAAGCATCCTGTATCCTGCATTGAATCTAGACTGGCGATTCGTTTCTTATATGATATTATGCATGTTTCAATGCCATTCTCCTAAATCATCCCACTCTCTCCTTCTCCCACAGAGTCCAAAAGACTGTTCTATACATCTGTGTCTCTTTTGCTGTCTTGCATACAGGGTTATCATTACTATCTTTCTAAATTCTATATATATGTGTCAGTATACTGTATTGGTGTTTTTCTTTCTGGCTTACTTCACTCTGTATAATAGGCTCCAGTTTCATCCACCTCATTAGAACTGATTCAAATGTATTCTTTTTAATGGCTGACTAATACTCCATTGTGTATATGTACCACAGCTTTCTTATCCTTTCATCTGCTGATGGACATCTAGGTTGCTTCCATGTCCTGGCTATTATAAACAGTGCTGCAATGAATATTGGGGTACATGTATCTCTTTCAATTCTGGTTTCCTCAGTGTATATGTCCAGCAGTGGAATTGCTGGGTTGATTTTTTCAAAAAAATACTGCTTTTCCTTTCAATTTTTCCATTTTTGCTTTACCTTCACATATTTTGGGGCTCTGTTGTTAGGCACATATATATTTACACTATTTGTAACCACTGGACATTTTCCTTTGGTTCTTTGAACATATTCATGATAGCTAGTTAAAGGCTTTGTAGCAAGCCTAATATCTGGATTCCCTCAGGGGCAATTTCTATTGCTTTTTTTCCTTGTGTATAGGCCACACTGTTTCTTTACATGTCTTCTAGCATTTTTATTTTTAAAAGTGGACATTAAACATATTTGGCATATGAATCATTATACTGTGGCAACTCTGAAAATCAGAATCCCCACACCCTGCAGGGTTTTTGTGTTGTTGGTGCTTTTGTTGCTCTTTGTTTAGTGAATTAGTTTTATCTAATTCTGCAAAGGCTTCCCTGGTGGCTCAGAGGTTAAAGCGTCTGCCTCCAATGCGGGAGACCCAGGTTCGATACCTGGGTCGGGAAGATCCCCTGGAGAAGGAAATGGTAACCCACTCTAGTATTCTTGCCTGGAGAATCCCATGGACGTAGAAGCTTGGTAGGCTACGTCCATGGAGTCGCCAAGAGTCGGACACGACTGAGCGACTTTCACTTTCACAATTCTGCAAAGTCTGTATTCCTTGCTATGTCTGACCACTGACTGAAATCTCTCCTTAATTATCTCAGTGGTCAGTTAACGATTAGACAGAGATTTTCCTTAAATGTCTTTCACTCTTTGCTATGGGGTATGATTGCAGACTAGGGTGCATCCTCAGCCCCTCACGTTTACAAATCTGTCTCTGTCTTTACTTCCTGCTTGTACAGATCTTTAAGGTCAGCAGAGGCGAAAGGACTTTTTTAGGTCTTTTTGGGTGGGTGCACTGCCCTGTACACATGCTGCTAAGTCGCTTCAGTCGTGTCCAACTCTGTGCGACCCCATAGATGGCAGCCCACCAGGCTCCCCTGTCCCTGGGATTCTCCAAGCAAGAACACTGGAGTGGGGTGCCATTTCCTTCGCCAATGCATGAAAGTGAAAAGTGAAAGTGAAGTCACTCAGTCATGTCCAACTCTGTGCGACCCCATGGACGGCAGCCCACCAGGCTCCCCCGTCCCTGGGATTCTCCAGGCAAGAACACTGGAGTGGGGTGCCATTTCCTTCTCCAATGCATGAAAGTCAAAAGTGAAAGTGAAGTCACTCAGTCATGTCCGACTGTTCGCGACCCCATGGACTGCAGCCCACCAGGCTCCCCCGTCCCTGGGATTCTCCAGGCGAGCAGACTGGAGTGGGGTGCCGTTGCATGTGCATGGCCTCCTAAATCCCCAGGAATATTTCAGAGCTTTCCAAAGCCCCCCAGTAGACATGTTATACACCAGATTTTTTTCTTTTTTTGGTCAGTCTCTTGTTTCCCTCAATTGGCAAAATTGCCTTAGGCAGTTGTGGTGCTAAACAAATGTCAATGATTATCAGCAGATGCCCTGAAAAAGGGAGCTTTTCCTACTGAGTGATCACTGAGTCAGATCAAAAAAAAAAAAACAAGCTCTGTGAATAGCGTTTTCCAGGGAGCTGCCAGGCAGGTCGAATAGACTCAACTCTCCGAGGATAAGGCTTTTTGAGAGGCTCCATAACCTTTGCCCACCTTCCAAGGGCTGTTAGCCTTCTGGATTTCATAGCTACCATGTTTGCAAGGCTGCCACTTTTCAAAGTTATCCGAGAGCTGGGGAGTGGGAGACAGGAATGAGGCAAGCTAAAACACACCAACTCATTGTTCATATTAGTTTTGACTATTTTTCTTAACAAAACAGTCCTTAAATTTTTGCAAACCTTTGGTTAATTTCGAGTTCAGAAAAGCTGATTTTTGCAATTCTTGCCACTATTTCTCTTATAAAGGAGTGGGTTTTTGATGTTCTTACTTTGTCATTCTGAAAATTCTTCTCCAAAAGCAGTATCTTTAAAAGCTATCTCAGTATTTAACTCTTCTTAAAATTATGCAATAGTTTCCCTTTAATTTTCAGGTAAAATCCCCAGAGTAACCTACAAAGCCCCCAAATAATCTGGCCTCTCCCTCCCTCTTACTCTCAGACTTCATGTTCTCCCCCTGGACCTCCTTTTTTAGTCCCTATCATAAACCTTCTTCCCACTGGCCTTTTGCACAAATCATTCTTTCCCCTATAATTCCCTCTTTGCCCATTCCACCCCTCATTCCTATCAACTAATTCCTACTTCTCAGTTCTCCCAGTAAATGCTACCTCCCAGGGAGCCTCCTCTGACTCACAGCTAGAATCAATCTATCAAATGCTTTCATGAGCACCCTGCCTGTTTCCTTCCTAGCACTTATCATAATCGTAACAAATGCAGTTTGTGTATGTGTTGAATGTTAAGATTCACGATGGCAGAGATTTAATCTGGTTCAGAGGCAAATGTTCAATAAACATCTGTTTAAAATAATGAATGAATAAAAAGAATAGAATATACATGCATGGTGCAAATATCTGACCACAAAAGTGATTCTATTTTGGGGAAAGGTGATGGAGGAAAGGGATAAGCAACCTCACTTTAAAGCGGCTCTGAAGCTTCAGGCACACATTACTGCTTCAGTGAGTGCAGCTCCTCAAAATATCTATGCTGAAAATTAAAGAGGATTACAGTCTTACAATGAAAATCTTTAAGTCCCTCATTTTCTAAATAAACATAGCCACTCCAGGGGAGCAAGGAACTTTTTCAAGAGTTGTCAGACTGCAAATTACACAAGGAAAAAAAAATTAAAATACCCACAGCTCCAGAAACTGTCATAATTTGCCCTTCACTGTGGCAAGAACATGGGTGTTCTTGAAAAGCTCACTAAAATTCTCCCCATGTGCAGCCAGGTTTGGGAACCATTAGAGATAAAAAGTATCTTGTATCAGGTTTGTTCCTGTCAACCTTCCATTCAAGGTGCTCCAGTCTTTACAGCGAGGAATGTAGCAAGATCTGGGGACAATGTGATAAACGACCACCTTAGAAAGATAGGAAGATAAGCCACGTGGGTGTCCCTCCACCAAAAAGACTAAAGCAAACGTACTCTTCGCATTGGAAGTAACAGAAAAAGCTTGTCACTGGGGCAAGAGACAACCTGTTTCCTGCTAATAAACTCTAAGGTGGCTTTTGTGGCTGCCTTGATTAATTGGTGACGATGAAATAACCAGTGCTCAGGGATACATGAGATGGCAAAGGATCGCAAGTGACAATCTGCTGTTCAAATTCATCGGCCCCTGCAAAGCGCTGTGATTAATGAAGTCGCTGTGCCTGCCTGGGCTCCGAGGAGGCGGGGCCACTGTGGGAGGGAAGGGAAAACAAATTTGCAAGGATGCTCTCGCTAAAGAGGTTCGGCACCCGGTTGCATTTAATCTATCTGCTGTTCCATTACGCCGGTACCTTCTCCCTCTCGACTGTTCACTGGCACTGCAATTAATCACAGACTACTGTAAAGAAAAGGAGCGTAGGGAGGAGGGAGGGGAGACAGCGCTCTCCTTCCTGGCTTGTAGCGGGGGAGAATGATGCGTAAGCAGGGGGCCCAGGCGGGGGACCGCTGGGTTATGACCAACCAGAGGAACTTAAAACCGAATTCACAGAGTTGAGCCTCAGCAGGCCACAGCTGGACGCTCCCCGCCTGCCGCGGCCTCTGCGGAGGTTCTTGGTGCAACATCGCCATCTACAGCCAACCTAGCGAACTGCTCCGAGGGAGTCGCTGAGCACCAGAGAAGGCGCGGATTTCAGATCACTTGCAAATCCCGTGGTTTTAGCAAATCCCCTCGCTGGCCGAGAAGGCAGGACTCCTACACTGGCTTCCATGACACAGGACTCCCTTCCTTCCTCGGTGTTCGGCCCGGACAGCGTGTTCTCCTGCACAAGGGTCAGCTACTGCCAATGGAAACATGTCATAAAGTACAGATTCCCATAAAGTCAACTGAAGGTCCTCTTTTGTCCCTAGAGAAAAAACAACAGCAGCCTGTCCTCATATTTGCAGTTTAACCAGTTAGAGGAGGCTGCTGCACTGCGTTGGACCTTTCTTTGAAAACAGTCTTCAAAGTTTTCAAAGTCAGTGTTAAAATCTCTTTATGTTGCTATATTCAATGTAAGGACATCTCAGTTCACAGTTCAGTTGCTCAGTCATGTCTGACTCTTTACGACCCCATGAACCGCAGCTCGGGCCAGACCTCCCTATCCATCACCAGCTCCCAGAGTCCACCCAAACCCATGTCCACTGAGTCGGTGATGCCATCCAATCATCTCGTCCTCTTTCGTCCCCTTCTCCTCCTGCCCTCAATTTTTCCCAGCATCAGGGTCTTTTCCAATGAGTCAACTCTTTGCATGAGGTGGCCAAAGTATTGGAGCTTCAGCTTCAGCATCAGTCCTTCCAATGAACACCCAGGACTGATCTCCTTTAGGAGACACTGGTTGGATCTCCTTGCAGTCCAAGGGACTCTCAAGAGTCTTCTCCAACATCACATTTCAAAAGCATCAATTCTTCTGCACTCAGCTTTCTTTATAGTCCAACTCTCACATCCATACATGACCACAGGAAAAACCATAGCCTTGACGAGATGGACCTTTGTTGACAAAGTAATGTCTCTGCTTTTTAATATGCTGTCTAGGTTGATCAGAACTTTCCTTCCAAAGAGTAAGCGTCTTTGAATTTCATGGCTGCAGTCTCCATCTGCAGTGATTTGGAGCCCCAAAAATAAAGTCAGCCACTGCTTCCACTGTTTCCCCCTCTATTTGCCATGTAGTGATGGGACCAGATATCATGATCTTCGTTTTCTGAATGTTGAGCTTTAAGCCAACTTTTTCACTCTCGTCTTTCACTTTCATCAAGAGGCTTTTTAGTTCCTCTTCACTTTCTGCCATAAGGGTGGTGTCATCTGCATATCTGAGGTTATTGATATTTCTCCCGGCAATCTTGATTCCAGCTTGTGCTTCCTCCAGCCCAGCATTTCTCATGATATACTCTGCATATCAGTTAAATAAGCAGGGTGACAATATATAGCCTTGACGTACTCCTTTTCCTATTTGGAACCAGTCTGTTGTTCCATGTCCAGTTCTAACTGTTGCTTCCTGACCTGCATACACGTCTCTCAAGAGACAGGTCAGGTGGTCTGGTATTCCCATCTCTCTCTCAGTTTTAAGTTTATAGAGTCATAGTCTCCAAGTCACATTATACTTAACACCTGAATATTTTCTATAATGTGATGAATAACAACTCAGTATTTGAACAGCCCTAGATCCTAGCATGTCAGGGATGGAAGAGTCTATTTGGCATTTCTGTTACTCAACAAATTCCTAAAGTGTAGTAAGAGTTTACGGACATCATCTCATTTAATACACACAAAATCTAAGTAATAGAGGAATTCCCAATTTATAGATGAAAATAATTTATATAAAAGTTTTTCAAAAATATCTAGGTAGCTCCCCCAAGGTCCCACAGCTACAAATTTCATTCAAACTTTGGTTCAATCAATAATATAATATCATCCTCCCAGGCTCCATGAATACTGATATTCCTCTCTGAAGACAATGGGGCTAATATCCCAGTAAAGGATGTCATCTCAGGTCTGCTAGTATAAGCTGTGTGACTTTGAACCAGTCATTTGACCTCTCTGAGCCTTCCTTATTTTTGCCTGTACACTGATAAGGCTGAGTGAACGAATTAGCTTTGGGATGCTAGAATAGTAGTTGAACTTTTTTTTTTTTTAAGATACTGAAGATTGGAAGTGATTCAGTGATTGAAAGTAGCCAAATACAACTGGACTGTTAAATGGTTTATGACAATACAAGGCACTGGTCACCCCTGGACACCCCCGATCCACCTCTCTGCTTTGGGCAGGAGGTCAGTTATTGACAAGAGGAAGCATCTTCCAATGCTTGCCTCTGACATGCAGTACGGGAGATGGCTTTGAATTTCATGGCCTGAAGAGCCCATCTGCCTTCCTGCTTCATAGCATCCAGAGAAAGCTAACCTGCACAAACGCATCTTGGCAGCACGTGGCCCAGCCCTGAGCCCACTTCACAGGACTACACCACAGAGCGAGATGTGGGAAGCAGCTGCTCCCTGGCAATGTTCAAACAAAAGAAAAAGTATATTCTAGAATCTGAAGTTGTTTTTTTTTTTTACAATCTTTTTAATAAAGCCACCTTGGCATAGGATATGGTTGACAGCATCTCCCCAGACAGAATGTAAAATATTGCATTCAAACCAGAAAATGACTCATTGATTTGTCCTGGAAAAAGATAAATGTCTATTTGACTCTGTTCTACTCCAGTGTGGGCTTTCAAGTTTTCAGTGAAACAGTCTGAGCCAGCCTCCCTAATGAAGCAACAGAGCACGTAAACACAGCAAGCACACGAGGCAGGAGCCAGCCCTTGCCAACCGCACTCAGCACCCCAGAAGGCCACCCCAGCCGCTGAAAGCAGGCTGCGCACACCAGCCTAACAAGGTTGTCTTCACTGCCCTGGCACAGCGGCAGACACAGCCCAGGATAAAAGCAGAGGTGGCAAATGAAAACTCCGGCGAAGCATGGAGCCGAAGCAACAGCTTATCATTTTCTGCCTCAAGAGCCACAAAAGGCACGACCAGTTCGGCTTTGGCGCGAGACAGTTTTCATAACGACAGGTGACTGCCGTCTGTAAGACCCTGCCAGACCACTTAGGCTCTCAGTTTTACCTAGCGCTTTACAGCTCACAGAGGGCCGCCGCGTGCCCAGGCTTATCTGATGCTCTTAACGACCCCACTAAACAGGAGGTGCAGGTACTGACTGAACTGGCTGCATTGTGTTTCTCAGAGAGACGCTGGCAAGTAGCACTGTGTGTCTGAGCTGGTTCGGTGAGCATGTACAGAGGGTCAGGTCAGTTCTAGGGGCTGGTGGGGAGACGCAGGAGCGCAGAGTAGGAAGGAGAGAAGGCAGAGGTGAGTCAAATATGACCTCCCTGCCAGTGTTTTCAAGGAGTTAATAAATCTCAAGAGGAGGCAGATGGGTAAACAGATACCTCTAATTGCATCTGGACAGAACTGAGAGGTATGCGTAACCCTCAAGGGAAATGCACGGGAGTAGTGATGTGGTTATGATCAGTTTTCTGAATGATAAAAGGAGCTTGAGCATATTTTTCACCTGATTCTTAGAGAATGTTACAGTTATGAAACAACATGCCCTCTGAGTTTCAGACTAGTTAACGAGCTTATAAAATATTTTATTGTTGTTCATTTTCTTGAGACCAACAACAAAACCTCCAGGTAAGATGAGCAAGCACTTTTATCCTTATTTTATGGAGGCTTACCAAAGTCTCATGGCTTGTGCAAGGCAATAGGTCAGGAATTCTCATTTACTAGGGAGCCGCTTGATCTCAGTTTGAATCTGGATTCTAATCCAGTGTTTCTCAAAATTAACGAATCTTGTTCCCCAAGATCTTGTTATAGATTCAGGTTTATTCAGTCTGAAGTGGGGTCTGAAAGTCAGTCTTTCTAACAAGCTGCCTTACAACACGGATGCTGCTGGTTCATGGCCCTGGCTTTGAGTAACAAGAATCCAGAGTGATGTCCTTGCCCTAGAGGTGTGCATTATATGGGAGGGGGGTTCGGGAATCAATATACAAATGCCAGCAATGGTGGATTCGTTTCTCATAAACTAGAGGGGAAGATAGTAGAAAATTTGCGGAAAATCAACCTTAAAATTTAAGGACGGGCCCAGGGTTTTAAGACCTAACTTAGCTGAAGGGACCTCAGACAAAGCCAGTAGTATGAAACCTGGAGTTCCCAATTCTCCAGGGGTCCAAGGAAGCAGCAGGGAAGGTCTTTGAATTATTTTAGGTATTAAAAAAAAATAACTACAAGAATTGAATATTTACACAAGATAAGGCCTCATTTACCAACGAAAACCCAGACTCATTAAAAAAAGATTTACTACTGCTTTGTTCCTACCATGGGCTTAATTCTACTGTCTGTGCTGTCTGCTCATATATATGTATGATTAAGAATAGGAAAATAGATTAAGTATTAATAATGCAGTTCAAGTAGTAGACGGAAATTAAGAGGAGGAATGCTTGGTAGTGAAAATGTTGGGAACTAATTCAAACTCCAACCCACTCCAGTACTCTTGCCTGGAAAATCCCATGGACAGAAGAGCCTGGTAGGCTACAGTCCATGGGGTCGCAAAGAGTCGGACATGACTGAGCGACTTCACACACACATTTTATGCAGTTGCATTTATTTGTTGCTTTGTTTTATCTTTTGTGGGGTTTGTGCACTGAGTTATTCACTCAGTCATGTCCAACTCCTTGCAAATCCATGGACTATAGCCCACCAGGCTCCTCTGTCCATTGGATTCTCCAAGCTAGACTCTGGAGTGGGTTGCCATTCCCTTCTCCAGGACATCTTCCTGACCCAGGGATCGAACCCAAGTCTTCTGCATTGCAAACAGATTCTTTAACATCTGAGCCACCAAGGAACCCTAGTTTTGCATTAGATTAGGCCTATAAATATTAAATAACTAAGCAAAGGTTTAAGAGTAAGCAAAAAGAAGAACCAGAATCACATCCCAATTGTTTTGACTTCAAGTTAATAATAGGTACCATTTATGAACAGCCTATAATGTGCCAGGCACCTGCGTTATCACATTAAATCATCAAAATAACTGTGAGAAAGTAACTTAAATCACCATTTTATTGTATATGTATATTTTTTATATCACCATTTTATAGGCAAAGAATCTGAATGTCAGAGACAAGCAGTAACTTGCCCAGGAAAACACAGCAAGTAAAATCTTTATCCAAAAATAGAGCTGAAACTCTGCCCCAAAGGCCATTCTTTTCATTGAAATCCCAGTTTCAATTCTTTCAAGGTGCTGTTAGATTACAGGATCGTCATACTGGGTATTTGAGCCCTGAGGAGAAGTTACTGGTTTATTTATTTGAACCTGGCCTCTTTGCGAAACTTATTGTGAGATCTAGAGGAAGCCTGAACAGAGTCACCCAGAGTTCCACCCAGGACAATGTTTCCCTCAACAGCAGATCAGTGTGTTGCCATTTCTCTAAAAAACTCTGAAACTTTCACCCCTACAGACACACACAAAGAGGGGCATATATCGTGGAAAGAGATTGCTGAGAATGCCAGCTGAATTTTCTACCTTTTACCCTATGGGTACAGCACAGTAAACACAAGTTTAGGAATCAAATAAATCCAGATTTTCATCCAACTCCCCATTCATTGTACTGACTTGTGATCACTGACAGATCACTGGTCTCTCTGAGCCATTTTTATCATCTGATAAAAGAGAAATAATACCACCTGCTTCAATGGATGGTGGTGAGGATTCAATAGCCTTGTGTAGGTAAAGCCTCTGGCTTAGGTCAAGAACTGAACAGATGTGTCAGTAGCCCTTATTTGATGAGCTAGCAACCACCTTAGAAGACACAGTTTAATTCTGGCGTGTCTCAGCCAGGCATGGGCTGCCAGCAGAAGTTGCCCTCTTGGCTTGAGATAATCCAGCATGAAAAACCTGAGCATTTGTTTATCCAACTTTATTTCAGACATATTCCAAAATACTATGCCCAGTGACCATAGGTTTAGGACAATATCCATTTTGAAAATAAATGTCACTTGGCAAAGACCACCGGTGTGGCCAGGGTGGAATCACAGTAACCAGCCTGAGGATAATGTCCATTTCTCAGGTTAAGTATCAGACCTTTGTTGTTTAGTCACTCAGTCATATCCAGCTCTGTGCAGCCCCATGGACTGTAGCCACCATGATCCTCTGTCCATGGAATTCTCCAGGCAAGAATACTGGAGTGGGTGGCCATGCCCTTCTCCAGAGGATCTTCCCAACCCAGGGATCAAACCATGTCTCCTCCATCGGCAGGCAGGTTTTTTTTTTTAACCACTGAGCCACTTGGGAAGCCAAAGTATCAGACTGGATATCCTAGTTTGGACTTCATTTTTAATCTCTGTCTATTGTCATTTAAAAATTGTCGCTGGACATCAGCATCTGTAAGAATGACATCACTAATCACTGCAGTTCCTGACCTTCAACACAGTCTGAAAGAGTTGAAGCAGGAGATCAGGAATCAGGCACTCTGTGCTCTGGAAAAATCTGGCAGAATGGACCTTCAGAGAATTAGATATTTTCTGCAGAGGATTTTATGAACCCGAATGCTTGCATCTTCTCATATCGACAAAAGTACTAAAACACATTACTGGGGACATCTCTCTCTCATGACTAGGACTGACCTTCCTGTGACTAGGAGAAAACCTCTACCAAAATGTGTGCTGGACTGCCCATATCCCCCTTCACCAAAATCACATGTATACTGGCCTTCCCTCCAGAGCACTTCCTCAGAGCTTTCTGAGAGGCTGTCTCCTGGGCTAGAGCCTATATTTTGCTTCAAATAAAATTTAACTCACAGCTCCCACATTGTGGTTTTTTCTCAACTGACACTATCAGGGTTGCAAGGTGAAGTCATGTCTCCCCTGGCTTCATCCAGCCCAAGCATGTTTTGCTTACCTCACTCAATCTGAAAAAAAAAAAATCAATTTTCCCAACTAGCAATCCAAACAAAGGAAGAAAACGTAAAACAGAAGAACCCTGTGATGCCAAACTGGTTATACTGTGACATCTTGGAAAGTAACGTGGTGGGTGCTGAAACACAGTAATGCAACCCTGTTTCACCTGCCTTTAAAAAGAGAATGATGCACAAATACAGAAATATAGATCAATGAAGCAAAACAGAAAGCCCAGAGATAAACCCACGCACCTATGGACACCTTATCTTTGACAAACGAGGCAAGAATCTACAATGGAGAAAAAAGAATCTCTTTAACAAGTGGTGCTGGGAAAACTGGTCAAAAAATGAAAAGAATGAAAAAGAATGAGACTAGAATACTTTCTAACACTGTACACAAAAATAAACACAAAATGGATTAAAGATCTAAGCATAAGACCAGAAACTAAAACTCCTTGAGGAGAACATAGGCAAAACACTCTCTGACATAAATCACAGCAGGATCCTCTACGACCCATCTCCCAGAATACTGGAAATAAAAGCAAAAACAAACAAATGGGATCTAATTAAAATTAAAAGCTTCTGCACAACAAAGGAAACTATAAGCTAGGTGAAAAGACAGCCTTCGGAGTGGGAGAAAATAATAGCAAATGAAGCAACGGACAAACAACTCATCTCAAAAATATACAAGCAACTCCTGCAGCTCAATTCCAGAAAAATAAATGACCCAATCAAAAAATGGGCCTAAGAACTAAATAGGCATTTCTCCAAAGAAGACATACAGATGGCTAACAAACACATGAAAAGATGCTCAACATCACTCATTATCAGAGAAATGCAAATCAAGACCACAATGAGGTACCACTTCACACCAGTCAGAATGGCTGCGATCCAAAAGTGTACAAGCAATAAATGCTGGAGAGGATGTAGAGAAAAGGGAACCCTCTTACACTGTTGGTGGGAATGCAAACTAGCACAGCCATTATGGAGAACAGTGTGGAGATTCCTTAAAAAACTGGAAATAGAACTGCCTTATGACCCAGCAGTCCCACTGCTGGGCATATACACCGAGGAAACAAGAATTGAAAGAGGTATGTGTACCCCAATGTTCATTGCAGCACTGTTTATAATAGCCAGGACATGGAAGCAATATAGATGTCCATCAGCAGATGAATGGATAAGAAAGCGGTGGTACATATCCACAATGGAGTATTAGTCAGCCATTAAAAGGAATACATTTGAATCAGTTCTAATGAGGTGGATGAAACTGGAGCTTGTTATACAGAGTGAAGTAAGCCAGAAAGAAAACCACCAATACAGTATACTAATGCATATATATGGAATTTAGAAAGATGGTAACAATAACCCAGTATGCGAGACAGCAAAAGAGACACAGATGTACAGAACAGTCTTTTGGACTCTGTGGGAGAGGGAGAGGGTGGGATGATTTGGGAGAATGGCATTGAAACATGTATAATATCATATATGAAACAAATCACCAGCCCAGGTTCAATGCATGATACAGGATGCCTGGGGCTGGTACACTGGGATGACCCAGGGGGACGGTATGGGGAGGGTGGTGGGAGAGGGGTTCAGGATGGGGAACACGTGTACACCCGTGGTGGATTCATGTTGATATATGGCAAAACCAATACAATATTGTAAAGTAATTAGCCTTCAATTAAAATAAATAAATTTATATTTTAAAAAATAATAAAATTTGAAAAAGAGAGAAGATGGCTTTGTTCAGGGAACTAAAACAAAACCCTAGGGTGTGTGTGGGGGCAGGGGGGAGTTGTGGACACAGCTTTAATTTTCTAAGACTTCCAGTGGGTGCTCAGTGAAACCAACCGATGCCTGATTCTTTGGCTCTATTCAGATTCTCCTTGCACAGCCAGCACCAGACCTCCCGTATTCTAACAGACTGACGAATACTGACTGTTAACACTGCCAGTGAAGGACTCCTTAGTCGGCTCTAGGGAACACACACATGTGGAATGAATTTTGCACCTTGAGTCAAGTCAGCCCCAGCTGGATCCCTTCTCCTGCTGCCAAGGCAAGCCCAGCAAGGCAGCCTGGACCCCAGAAAAGGGCAGTTTGCTACCCAGGGCAGCCACAGCTTTCTGAGAATCCCCTGTACTTCCTAAGACATGGTACAGAGTCAGAAAGGGAACTACAGGTTAGACCTGAGTAAAAAGATATTTCGGATTAAAGTGAATGAAGTGAGTGTTATTCACTCAGTCGTGTCCGACTCTTTGTGACCCTCAAGGACTGCAGCCCACCAGGCTCCTCTGTCCATGGGATTCTCCAGACAAGAATACTGAAGTGGGTTGCCATGCCCTTCTCCAGCAGATCTTCCCAATGCAGGGATTGAACCTGGGTCTTCCACACTGAAGTCAGACTCTTTACCTTCTGAGCCACCTGGGGAGCCAGATGAACAGTAGGGAATTTAGGAGTCCCTTCTCAAGGCTGTGAAAAACTGAGAAGTTCACCGTGACTTAGCCCACTTCTCCAGTTCCATGACTGCACTTTCCTGCCCTTGTAGCTCCAGCAGGTTGAATTGTCGGTGTCTTGGACTAGCCACGCCTGCTCACATTCCACATCTGCTCAAAAACGTGTCCTCCAAATAAATCCCCCTTTTAGTAGCCCTTATCCCAGTGTATTGCAAATGCCTGTTTTTTAACTTCTCTTGTCTCTGATATGATGAGTTCTTTGAGCCTGATGGGCTGGATCTTTTTCATTCTTGTGCCTTCAGTGCCTAATAATTTGCACTTATTCATATTTTGACTAAATACTAAATGTCTGGGTGAATGAATAAAAGAATGAGAAAAGGCTGTTTCTAGCCCCATCACTGGTAGGCTCTTGAAAACATATTAAGCCATAGCATTTAATGAGTTCTCACTTGTGCTGGTAAGAAGCTAAATGCTTTATATACAATGTTCCTTTTCATCTTCACACTACCACTGTGAGACAGTAAAAATTATTAGCCTCATTTCAGCAGGAAAAAAAATAATAATTAGAGGCTCTGGAAACAGAGAAACTACACAAGTTCACACATTTAGAAAGTAACAGTCAGGATTTCCATTGCCGCAATGTGTTGTCTCCCCGTGATATTCAAGGTTTGAACAAAGGCTGGGGACACTCCAGGTATAGAATATTTAAAGTTCCTCTCTTGAAACATTTATTTTTCATTCATTTGTTCATCCACCAATTTTCATATCCATTTGGTATTTATTTAGAAACTACTTTAAATGGGGTCTGTGTAAGGCTTCCCAAGTGGCGCTAGTGGTAAAGAACTCACCTGCCAATGCAGGAGACATAAGAGATAGGAGTTTGATCGCTGGGTCTGGAAGATCCCCTGGAGGAAGGCATGGCAACCCGCACCAGTATTCTGCTCGGAGAATCCCATGGACAGAGGAGCCTGGCGGGCTACAATCCATAGGGCCACACAGAATTGGACACCACTGAAGCCACTTAGCACACAGGCACATGAGGCTCCACGAGGATGGAAAAATGAACAAGACCCCTTATTTTCAAAGAGCTTGCTGTTTAAATGGAAAGATGATAACTCAGCTGCTCTAGAAGTTAAACCCCTCAAAAGCTATGACATGCAATAGAAATAAAAGCAGAAAAAAAATCTCGATCACAGCAGTTTTCAACAGACCCTTTTGTCTCTTTCCATTGCCCAAATAGTCCCCACCTGCTCCACCAGCAGGGATCCAAGAAGAAGCACCTCATTTATTTAATCAATTAAAATGCATTTTGATCAAGGTACTGCCTGTTGTCAGGGAGGAGGAAACTTTCCCTCTACCTTTCTTAAATTCTTCTGGCTTAGACTAATAATAAAATTAACATAAAACAGATTAAGAGAAAAAAAATGAAACAAATTTCAATTTGTGTGCATTTGTCTCATAGAAATAGGACCTAAGAGGTAATAAAAGCAAACAGCTCTCTTTTTGGATTGAGAATCATACATTTGCAAGAAATTAACAGGACAAAGAAACTTGGATTTGGGGTGCTCAATTAATAATGACTTTGCTCTGCAATGGCCACCCACTCCAGTATTCCTGCCTGGAGAATCCCAGGGACAGAGGAGCCTGGTGGCTGCCATCTATGGGGTTGCCAAGCATTGGACACGACTGAAGCAAATTAGCAGCAGGAGCTGCTGCACAGAGTTTGGGTTTGGGGTGGTAAATTAAAGAAGAAACAAGATCTGTTTATACAGGCTTTGAGGACTGAATTCCCTGCCTGTTACTAAATGTCCTTCCTTCTCTAGATTCAGGTTGTACACCCTTCACAAGGGAGGTTTATCTCCTGCTGTCAGTGAGGGTCAAAATGTACCTTATTCATCGGCTGTTTCTTACATAAGTTTATGTAATTTTAATTCAAAATAATCAATATACCATTTTGGTATATTCCAGGGCAGTCTACCCTGAGCCTACAAACATTCAGTGACTTCTCATTATTAAGCAAAAAACTCTGAACTCATTAAGAAGCTGTAATCTGGTCCCAACTACATTCGCAGGTTTATTTCCTTCCCCTCTTTTAAAAGTCCTGCCTGGTTGTCACCATTTAAAAATCCACCCTGTAGACTCCTGCATCTGCATTTTTGCTCCAGTTACTTGCATTGGGGTGAGATTGATTCTTTTCATTTAGGCTTTTCTGCCACCTGTACAATTTCTCCTGGATTCTCCTAAAACATTTTTCTTCATAAAGATATCTCCTTTTTCATACAACTTTGTCAGAAAATATTGCATTCTCCTAGGTTGGAATTAACTGTTTATATCTCAGAGTCCTGTTCTAGACTATGAACATCTTAATAACCACAATAGCTTCTCATCCATCTCTATATCCTCAGCGTCTAACACAATGGACTCTGCTGCATATTCGGTGAATGTCTGCTTAAATGGATGGACTGATCGGTCTTGTGTAACGTCCACTTGTTCAGACATCCGATTTCCCATTCAGTTTGGAAGCTTTGCGAGAGCTGAGATGGTATGTATGTTTTCACATCTTTCACTTTCACCTACCATAGTTTCCAGTACAGCCTTTGTATACAGACGGTCACTAGGAAATATTTTTTTTATGAATGGAAAAATTGTCCATTTTCTGAGAGGAGTGACTTTACCTAGTTTACTCACTGCTGCGCTTCTTTGTGTCTACCCATGGTGGATAGTCAATAAGGGACTGTAAAGTACATGGATTGTTGTTGTTTAGTAGATAAGACGTGTCCAACTCTTTTGTAACCCCATGGACTGCAGCTTGCCTCTGTCCACAGGATTTTCCAGGCAAGAATAAGGGGGTTGACATTTCCTTTTCCAAGGGATCTTCCTGACTCGGGGATTGAACCTGTGCCTCCTGCCGATCCTGGCAGATGGATTCTTTGTCACTGAGCCACCAAGGAACCAGTTCCCAAAGGTCTAGCCAGGGAATGAAACAGACATACTATTTGCCTGCCCTGCCCTGTTCTTCTGGCTCTTTCCCTTCTCCACATATAACTTCAAAAGTAGACCTTTTACAAAAAGGGTGCCTTTCTCCCAACTGGAGTTGATGAGTCCAAGGAAGAGAAGCCATAATCAAACTGCTAATTCTAGCTCTTTCCTAGAATTTTTGGAATTACAACACATGAATGAAGTTGACTAACTAGAGTTGTTAGACGAAAAAATTAAGGCAGGAGATAGTCATGATGACCCCAGGTGTTTGAGTGCAACTGTCCCTTAGGTGAAGTTGAAAATTTGTTCTTTCCGTGACACAGTTGTGCTGTACAATACCTGGGAAAACAAACACCCAGGCTTTTTTTCTCAAACTGTTCAAGGTGGATTTTTGTCACTTACTTCCAAAAGAGCCTTAATGATTGCAGAGATCATTCTGATAAAAGATGCAGGTGATGTTAGAACCTGAGGGGTAACAAAAGATGTCTAATGGGATTCTCCAGGCAAGAATACTCGAGTGGGTAGCCATTCCCTTCTCCAGAGGATCTTCCAGATCCAAGGACTGAACCCACATCTCCTATACTGCAGGAACATTCTTTACTGTCTGAGCCAGCAAGGAAACCCCAACACTAAACTATAGAACTACAAACATTTACCACGGACCCCTCTGAACAGGGGTTTCCCTCATAGCTCAGTTGGTAAAGAATCCACCGGCAGCGCAAGAGACCCTGGTTCGATTCCTGGATTGGGAAGATCTGCTGAAGAAGGGACAGGCTACCCACTCCAGTATTCTTGGGCTTCCCTTGTGGCTCAACGGGAAAAGAATCTATCTGCAATGCCAGAGTTTGATCCCTAGGCTGGGAAAAAAAATCTCCTGTAGAAGGGAAAGGCTACCTACTCCAGTATTCTGGCCTGGAGAATTCCATGGACTGTATAATCAATGGGGTTGCAAAGAGTCAGACATGACTGAGAGACTTTCACTTTTCCAAAACAAGGAGACTCACACAATCACGAAAGCCACTAACAAGTTGTATGATAAAATAAGACACTGTTTGATAGTTTTATTTTTTTAATTTCTAAGCAATAGAGAACGGAAGCCAGACCAGGAAATGTCAACAGTACTCAATGAGAAATGATCAGCAGCCCAACTGGATTTGGAATGACGAAGGTAGAGGATAACAATGGGAACTTGGCTACATGCCTAATTTGTCACTAAGAAATTCCTTCCTTCCTTCCTTTCTTCTATACACACACACACAATATCTTTTATATGCCAGGCATACTGTGTGTGCATGCAAAGTCACTTTAGTCATGTCCAACTCTTTGTGACCCTGTGGACCAGAGCCCTCCAGGCTCCTCTGTCCATGGAATTTTTCAGGCAGGAATACTGGAGTATTCTTTCCAATATTAGAAAGCTTGTCTTACTCAATAAACAGAATGAGTAGTATATTCTCTCTGCTCCAGAAGCAGCAGGAGAGGAGAGTGTAATTTCACTAGCACTAAATATTTTCTTCCTAGTGAGGCTATATTCTAATGCTCAGGTAGCAGATTCAGTATCAGTTCAATTCAGTTTAGTCGTTCAGTCATGTCCGATTCCTTGTGATCCCATGAATCGCAGCACGCCAGGCCTCCCTGTCCTTCACCAACTCCTGGAGTTTACCCAGACTCATGTGCATCAAATCAGTGATGCCATCCAGCCATCTCATCCTCGGTCGTCCCCTTCTCCTCCTGACCTCAATCCCTCCCAGCATCAGAGTCTTTTCCAATGAGTCAACTCTTCACATAAGGTGGCCAAAGTATTGAAGTTTCAGCTTTAGCATCAGTCCTTCCAAAGAACACCCAGGACTAATCCCCTTTAGAATGTACTGGTTGGATCTCCTTGCAGTCCAAGGGACTCTCAAGAGTCTTCTCCAACACCATAGTTCAAAAGCATCAATTCTTCAGCTCTCAGCTTTCTTTACAGTCCAATTCTCATATCCATACATGACCACTGGAAAAATCATAGCCTTGACTAGACACACCTTTGTTGGCAAGGTACTGTCTCTGCTTTTTAATATGCTATCTAGGTTGGTCATAACTTTCCTTTCAAGGAGTATAGGAAACATAAAATCAGTGTTAATGAGGCAAACAGTCAAGAGGGATGAGGTTAAATGGGAGTTGACACTTGGCTTTCAGGTTGAGAGGCAAGAGGGAGTGGTGAAGACTGTGTCCAAGCAGATAGTACAGGGTCTATATACATGTACAACACTCTTCGGTTCCAAAAAATTGTTGTCATGCAGGAACACAGCCTCAAAATTTCTAGATCTTTCTTATTGCCAAACGGATACAGACTGTGCAGATGTAAGAAATTTCCTGACACTAACTTAACACTCCATTTCATGAATGTCAGTCTTTAAGTTAAACAAAATACTTCTGAAAGTCAGAAACATATCGGAGCCCTATAGCTTGTGATGTTTGAATTAAAATTTGGATGACAGACATGCTAAAAATGTATCTCAATCATCTGTCATGAATCTCCCCCTTCTAAGTTTAAATTAAACTTCCTAGTTAATTGGTATGTGGTAGAGTGACTCTTTTCCTAAAGGGAAAAACCTGCTTTTCCCTCATTTCTTTATATCCTAAGATCGGCCTAGACTGAGAATTATTTCAGAATTGAATATCAGTATCAACTAGCATGT
Source organism: Madoqua kirkii (assembly GCA_006408675.1). Lineage (NCBI taxonomy): Eukaryota > Metazoa > Chordata > Mammalia > Artiodactyla > Bovidae > Madoqua > Madoqua kirkii. The sequence continues at coordinate 142,926 of SJYC01095905.1, read as the reverse complement.
GTGAAAATACTTTCGATATTTTCTTTAAAGAAAAACCATAAAAACCTTAAGTTCTAAGATATGGATTTTCCTAAGTGTTATATCAGCCACTTGAGAAATAACAGGGTTATTCAGGATGCCATGTGCTAGTTAGTGATAGCATCCCTAACTACAGAGTTGGGGGAACAAAAGAGAAGCGGGTGATATAAGAGAAGAATCCTTATAAATATCTATCCTTGCTTCACCTTTCTGCTTATACTCACTCTAAATGCTCCCTGATCTGCCCTGTACCTATTACCTCTAAATGCCATTCACGTGGCCAGGAATATTAGATTTTCACCATCACCTGCCTCCATGGAAGACATAAATGGTTCGTGTTAAAAAGAGTGATTAAGTAGAAAAAATGTTACAATTGTGGAAATGGAGACTCAGAGAGATCAATAATAATAATGTTTGGCATTTATATGATGCTTTTAGTCTTCCAAGGGCGTTTCTACCACCTAACTCCTGTGACATATGTGATAAGGTTTCAGGTAAATGGGGCAGAGATTATCATCTTTATTATGCAGAGGAGACTGAGGCTTCAAGCAAGTCACTGCTCTAACCACACATTAAGTGTGTGAGATCAGACAAGGTATCTTACCTTTATGTATGTGTCAGTTTCAAGTCTGAAATAGGAACATTAGTTGAACTTACAAGGAATGAAACTGGGTCATTTGTAGAAGGTGGATGGACCTAGAGTCTGTTGTATAGAGTGAAGTTAAGTCAGAAAGAGAAAAACAGTGTATTAACGCATATATGTGGAATCTAGAAAAATGGTACAGATGGACTTATTTCCAGGTCAGGAATAGAGGCTCAGACATAGAAAATAGACCTGTGGACACAGCAGGGAAGGGGATAGTGGGACAAATTGGAAGATGGGGATGACATATATGCACTGCTGCTGCTGCTGCTGCTGCTAAGTCGCTTCAGTCGTGTCCGACTCTGTGCGAACCTAGAGACGGCAGTCCACCAGGCTCCCCCGTCCCTGGGATTCTCCAGGCATGAGCACTGGAGTGGGTTGCCGTTTCCTTCTCCAATGCGTGAAAGTGAAAAGTGAAAGAGAAGTCACTCAGTCGTGTCCAACTCAGGGACTCCATGGTCTGCAGCCCACCAGGCTCCTCCACCCATGGGATTTTCCAGGCAAGAGTACTGGAGTGGGGTGCCATCGCCTTTTCCACATATATGCACTATCGTGTGTAAAACAGCCAGCTAATGGGAACCTGCTACAAAGCACAGGGAGCTCAGTGTGGTGCTCTGCGGTGACTTAGAAGAGTGGGATTGGGTGGGGAAATGGGAGGGAGGCCTGAGCAGGGAGGGATATATGTACATATTGAGCTGATTCACTTCACTGTACAGCAGAGACTAACGCAACATTTTAAAGCAATTATGCTCCAATTTTTTTTTAAAGAACTTATAAAGTTGCTGTTTACAAACCAGAAGAGACAGTTCATGGGAGCCCAACGTCATCTTAATGCAAGGGCTCAAAAATATCAGCTTCTCTTATCACTGCTAGAATTACGGTGTTAACACTAGCTAACCTCAAATCTCGGACTCTCAGTGGCTGTACCCACTTATATAAAGTCCAGTTGGCAGGCGGATTGGGGTGAGCAGATTAGGGAGTAGAAATGGTCTTGACTCCACTCGGGAAGCCCCAGAGTCTTCTGTCTGCTTCTAGGTGACCCTAGAAAGATCCCCTGTACTTGGCCTGCATGAGGAAAAGGAGAGACAGAGAAGGGAGGTTTTTACATTCTACACCTGTAAGTGGCCTTCTTTCCTTCCACCCACATCCCAGTAACCAGAACTTAGCCACCTAACCAAAAGGACTACAGGGAGCCTAAGAAATGCAGCCCACCTGTGTTTAGGAAGAACAGAGAATCACTTTGCATGAACACAGGGCTGACTCATTGGAAAAGGCCCTGACGCTGGGAAAGATTGAGGGCAGGAGAAGCGGGCAACAGAGGATGAGATGATTGGATGGTATCATGGACTCAATGGGCATGAGTTTGAGCAAGCTCTGTAAGATGCTGAAGGACAGGGAAGCCCGGCATGCTGCAGTCCAGGGGGTCACAGAGAGTCAGACATGACTTAGCAACTGAATAGCAAGAGCCATCCGTGCCCCAGGAGTGACTTTGCCCAGGTCATCCCAGCTGCTAACTGTGAGAGCTGGAACTTTAAAGCAAGTCATAGGACTCCAGGTCCAGAACTCTTCTCTCTTCTACAGTTGCCCAAGGTCCTACATGAAAACAGCGACCAGGCGTTCGGATTTGGAACTCCAGGATCTTTGCCCCCACCTGCTGTGCCTGGCAAAATCATGTTGATGAATTATAGACGGCAGGGCTCTTTCCATCACTGTGCCGTGCTTCATTACAAGCTCTGAAGATCAGCACATTTCACTAAACCCTAATCGGCACCCAAGCCTTGTCTTCTCTGATGGCTGAGATCACCAGGAATGGTCTTCCTCTGTAGCTGTTTCTGTCTCCCTTGTAGGTGACAGAACTGACCGTTCGCTTCCCTTAAAGGAGAACGATTTAGAGCAACAACTAATTACACAGGGAGTGTTTGTGTGTGGGGATTTATGGTATGAGGTCACACTGCTTCATCATTTTTCTGCATGCTGCAGCTGAGGATAATTGGGCCATTTTTCAAAGCCAATGGAGTGTGGCTTTACTGAGAGGTATTAGCCACGTCCAGATTCCCCCTTACTTGCTCTTGGTCTTGCTTTAGGTTCTTCCTTTAACTTTGGATCATGCCAGGCTCTTCACCTGCTTCGAGGTGAATTTAGAATGATTCAGGCAGAGGCCCTTCTGGATGGTCCAAGCTAGTGGGTGCCAAAGCCCCATCAGAGTGCATCTCACCCACCGGTGTCATGAGCGGCCTCACGCAATCGGACCAAACATGCCAAGCCTGCCTGAGAGACACGGCCCTTTCTTTCCAGACATGAAACCTCTCATTCAGGGAATTTCCCCTGACTTAGCTGTCATACCAGTTTTTAAGCTGTGGGCTTTCCTTAACGCTTGGGAGCTGAGAACCAGCATCTAGGATATGTTCGGGTTTCTTTCTAATCTCAAAACTTGTTAGGGAGAGGGCAGATATGAACGCAGTGTGTATTCTCTGAAGGCAGACAAAACTCATTTCAAATAGTCATTTTACTTCGTAATCACTCCAACCTATGAACCAAATCCATCTCACCATCTGCTTTAGAAAATAAAGTTGTGTTGGAACAGGGCCACACCCATTTATCTACATATTGACCATGGCTCCTTGCCCTGCATCCTACAATGGCACATGTGGTGAGACGCATGTGCCTGCAAGGCGACAGAGCCTCTGGTTTTGCTCTCTTACAAAAAATATTGTGGATCTCAGCTTTCTTTTCTCGGTTAAGTACAGGTAATTATAACACAAAGCTGTGGTGAAAATTAAATGCAAAGAGTTATAAAAAGCACCTGGGGCAATTCCCAACACAAAATAGTTTCTCCCTAAGGAGGGGGTTCCTTTTCTCCAGCTATTTTGTGTTGTAGTACATTTGAGTGGCTGGAGTGCAGAGGCTCAGGGACACACAAATTCAGCGTGGCACACACAGAAGTGACACTCTTCAAGGAGTAACCCTCTCAGCCCCCTTCCCACGTGCAACTCGGGCTAAAAGAACAAAGGCAACAAAAGGTGAACACTCTCTCTTTTTTAGTAAAGTATACAGAATGTCAACCCACTCCAGTATTCTTGCCTGGGAGATCCCATGAGCCCTGGAGGGCTACAGTCCCTGGGGTCACAAAAGAGTCAGAAACAACTCAGCAACTAAACAACAACAACAGGTGATCCACAACGTTGTGTTGGATTCTGGTGTATAGCAAAATGATTCAGTTATACATATATGTACTGTCCTTTTCATATTTTTTCCATTATGGTTTGTTACAGGACATTGAAAATATCCTGTTCCCTGTGCTACACAGTAGGACCTTGCTGTTTATCTATTTGTACCCACTAATCGCCTGACCTTCATTTATCCCTCCCTCCTCTTTTTCCTTCAGGAACTATGAATTTGTTTTCTATGTCTGTGAGTCTGTTTCTAGAACATGAACACTTTCTAACGTTAGCTGTATCCGTTAAAAAGGCACGGAGATCAGAAGGGGGCCTTCCATTAGCTTAATATTCACTGTTACAGGGCAAATCCGCCCATTTTAATGTCCTTTTACCTTATTTATATGAGCTTCCCCGGTAGCTCAGATGGTAAAGAATTTGCCTGAAGTGCCGGAGACCTGGGTTCAGTCCTTGGGTCAGGAAGACCCCCTGGAGAAGGGAATGACTACTCACTCCAGTATTCTTGCCTGGAGAATTGCATAGACAGAGGAGCCTGGAGGGCTACAGTCCACAGGGTCTCAAAGAGTCAGACACAACTGAGCGACTAAAACTTAACACTGCCTTATCTACCTAAGAAAGAAGTACATAGCAATTTTGCACTAAAACCTCCTCCAACAACAACCCATTTTACTCTGGAATTTATTACATGCAACTTCTTATGCATTCATTTATTATGCATATGCATTTATTATATGCATCCTCTTGGAATTTAGTATATGCATACTTCCTCCAAGAGCCAAATATATTCTGTAATTCAGAGATAGGAAAGTATTCCTAGTGTTCTAAGACCCATCATTAGTAATTGATGCATGTGGCTCTAGATTAGGACATTTATCAATAAAATTGCACCCTCTCAACAACCCTTTAAGACATCTATTATCATTCTGAATCTACTGATGAAGAAACTGGCAAATGGAATAACCTTCTAAGTTTGTGCAACCAGTAACAGGCACAGTTATAATTCAAAGCCACCCTAACTCTCTTCTGAGTCTGCCTAATCTTTCACAAAATTGGCAGGGTCGGGAACTGCAAAAGGACTGGATTTTAACTGAACCGAATCAATATTGTCAAAAGCCTGGACAGCCGGCGAGAGGGCAGAAGAAACAACTTTCACAAATAGACTCGGAATAACAAGCGCCAGTGTTCTAAATCCTTTGTATGAGTACTTTGTACCTCTCACTCCTCTCAAATAAAAGTGCGGTGAGAAAGCTGTGAATCAGACAGACTAAGTCCTGGGCTCTAGCAGTGACTGAACCATCCCCCTGCTCTCAGCTTTTCTATTTGTAAAGGAAAACTCAAATGGTCTTCCAGGTCACTCTACCTAAGTGTTTAGATACATTCCAGGGAGCAAGTCTTAGGTGCCAGGGAATGATGCCCAAATGTGCAGCATCCTAATGTGAGTCTGGTCCAAGGCTCCTGCCACTGGGAAATACATGCACACAGACGCAGATACACAAATACCTCTTTTCTGCTTGATTTAAAACATATACAAATTAAAAGAAGTCAGTGACGGAGAAATAAACTCCATAAACACGCAGAGCTAGGTAGATAAAGGAAGAAAATAGAAACAAGACATTTGCATAAGGTTTTCTGACACTGACTGGGAATAAAATATACATGAAAAGACGACAAAAATGAAAGCAAACCAATTGACCAAAGCAAAGAGAAGCTTAATCAAAAATATGCGCTTGTGTGTACACACACACATACACACACACACCCCAAAGACATACTTCCTCTATGGGCAAACAGAAAAAATGTGAAATTTTTAGGTTTTCTCAGTCCAGGCACCTACTTGAAGAAGAAAAAAGACAAAAGTGGGCCTGGCTAACATTTATCAAGGGACTACCCAGGGCTAGACCCTGGACATAGCTGACTGACACAGTAGCATTTTCAGGGCAGCCTAGGTCAACTAATTTTTCTCATTTATAGTCAGAAGCATTGCTCATAGGGGATGAATGTTTTGCCCAAGACTACACTGCGAGTTTCGCTATTCTTGCCTGGAAAATTCCATGTACAGAGGAGGCTGGCAGGCTGCAGTTCAGGGGGTCGCAGAATGTAAGTCATAGCTGAGCACTATGCTGCATTTAACAGCTAACCAGCATTTGCTCGTTCACGTCCCACTCTTTGCAACCCCTTGGACTGCAGCCCACCAGGCTCCTCTGTTCATGGAATTTTCCGGGCAAGAACACGGGAGTGGCTTGCCATTTCCTCTTCCAGAGGATCTTCCCACCCCAGAGACTGAACCCACATCTCTCGCACCTCCAGCAATGGCAGGCGGATTCCTTACTAGCGCCATCTAAGAAGTTTGTTAGTTGTTAAACTGACCTTCAAATTCAGATCCAAAGATCATGTTCTTTCCTCTCATACTACTTTACAACTCCAAGAAAATTCTCATCATCATATTCCCCTCTCTTAATTTTTAAAACGTAAGAAGAGGAGGGCAAAGATTAGTTTCTGTGCTTTATTTTTAAAAAGAGAAACTGATGCTTAGAAATATTAAGCACCCACCTAAATTCACACACCAAGTAAAAAGCATGATACGAATCCATATGTTCTGTCTAGTAAATAGTTCCTCAGCTACTATTTTATGATGAAACTATTGACTAATTGGCAGGCTTTTTCTATTGAGAGGCATATGTCACATGTCCAGAGAACAGATTTTAAGAGTTACGTGAATCTGTGTTGAAATCTGAGCTTCAGTACTTTTTGCCTATTTAGGAAAAATAGGCAAAAATTAATGTGTTCCTCTGTAGTGGAGGGTTAATGGTATCTACTGCAAAGGGTGTTGTGTAAGAAGGAAATAACAGTGTGACTGGACCAGCCGTGCCTGGTTGAAAGCTCGTGGTAGGCTTAGGCAGGGTTCTTCAGAAGCAGACCATCAGAGGATGTGTGCTCCCAGGAGGAAATGAAAAGGGAGTGGGAGACGCGGGACCAGGAAGTGAAAAGAGCCAAGGAAAGGCTTTTCTTTCAGGAAAAACTCCCACTACAGCCTGGTCCAACAGGAAAAGACAAGAGAACAAATGAAATCTCAGATTTGCTGTACTTCCCACCTTTTAGACTCCTGTCCCACTCGGTCACGAAACAAAACTTGTAGCCGGAGAGGTGAGGAAAGAGAAGATACCAAATCCCAGGACCTTCTGGCTCTACTAGTCTGCAGGTAAACTAGCTGGCATAAGGGCAGAGTTACAGGACAAGACGGGGCAGGAGCAGAACTGGAAGGAGAGAATGTTATACTCAAGTAAAAGGAGATCCCAGGGCCTGGGTTGGATGAAGTGGTGTCTGCTATGCTGGCGTTATTATCATCATTACCTTTTATTAGGATGGAACTGATCTTTCCTTTATGTACGTCATTTCGATAAATACTGGGAAAAACCTGTATCGTCTTCTTGAGTCCAAGGCAGAAATCAAGCCAAGACCAGGAAAAGGATATTAGTTCACAGAGAGATATATCCATTCCAGATGATGGTCGAAAATGGAAGCCCTAAGCTGAAAGCTTTATTAGGCAACCTGCGGCATCCATCGGAGGCACGGTTCCCAGCCAAGGGCCTAGAGTCCAGCCTCTGTGATTTATCGGAGATGAGATGCAATGAAACAAACGAAACAACACAGAAAATGGAGACTGGGAGAGACAGCTCTTTTATCACAGTAATAAATGTATGTTCCCAGAGCCACTGAAACCTTTTTAAATTCTCCACTCCTTAATACAATTAAAGCCTGAATTAATTGTACAAAGGGTAAACAAAGAGATATATTTCTGTCCAGAGACCCAAAAGGAGATCTAGATTACCTTTCTGCATTAATGTTACCTAACAAATAAACCTCTGGGCTGGACATAGGTTAGCACTAGGCATAAATTGGAAAGAAATTAATCTGCCCCCCAATTTTATGGTTCCAGCTAGTTTCCTGTAATAATTCTTCTTAAAAAACGTGTGCTTTTTATGCTTCACATTTTTCTCTGAACAGGACATGTTATCTCCTAATGTCATGAGAACAGGTCATTGGGTAAAAAGTAAGGAGACGGACACGGGAAGATTTTTCCTAAGTAACAACTCAGAAGTCCTACTCTGTGATGAAGAAAACAAGTCTGATCCTAGCTTAAAGAAGTAAAAATTCATGTACACCCGTGGCTGGTTCATGTCAATGTATGGCAAAACCAATACAGTAAAGCAAAATAAAATATTTTTTTTTTTTTAAAAAGAAGTAAAACTCCATGACTTTGAGTTTTGTGCTATATTCATAGCACTGGATTCTTTTGGATGTGGAAAGCCTTGATTAATTACAATTGGTTCTTCAGGGTGGGGGAAGATTTTCTTAAACTGGCTCAGTGGTAAAGAATCTGCCTGCTCATGCAAGAGACACTAATTCAATACCTGGGTCAGGAAGAGCCCCTGAAGAAGGAAATCGCAACCCACAAAGTATTCTTGTTCTGGAAATCCCATGGACAGAGAAGACGGGTGGGCTACTGTCCATGGGGTCACAAAAGAGCCAGACATGACTTAGTGACTAACACTTTCTTTCACTTACCTTATTGTATGGTTTTGGGTCAGCCTTGAAGGCATGGAAAAGTCTAAAAAAAAATCACCTGATATACCAGACCACCATAATGGTGGAATAATGGAATGATCTGAAAAGTAAACTAGCTAGAAAAAAATTCATGTTAGTTGTATGACATCGTTGGGAAGGTAGTTCTAGGGAAAATTGTGTGAAAAATGACTTGGTTGGAGTGTATCTTAGTTTTCTCTCCCTACATAAAAATATTACCACAGAAATAGAATAACACACACATTGACTCTCGCAAAGATTGTGTGGGTCACGGCTTAGCAGAGTTCTGTGCTCAGTGTCCCAGCGCTGTAATCAAGGTTTGCTTTGGGCTATGGTCTCATCTGAAGGCTTGACTGAGGAAGAATCCATCTTTACACTCATTCAGGTTGCTGCCAGAACCCATTTCCTGTGGCCAGAGGATTCAGGACCCGGCTTCCTGTTGGCCGCGGGCTGGAGGCGGCCGTCAGGCTGTGCAGCTGCCTGCAGTTCCTTGAGGCTACCCACAATGCTTTGTCACGTGGGCTGCTCCAACCTGGCCATCTGCTGCATCAGGCCTCTGTGCAGCGCACGGGGATGGAATCTTACTCCGTTTAACACAATCACTGGAGTGATTTTAAAGGAGGCCATTACCTTAGTCATAGTCTATGGATAGAAACAAGTCACAAATCCCACTTCTACACCAGTGGATGGGCTTAAACCAAGATGTGTGTATATTTGTATCTGCCTCCATCGTTTTTATGTTTGACTGATGACAGCTTTTGAGTCTCACTCCTTCTCTTTCCTTTCTGCCTCATATCTGGGCAAGCTGGTAAGAAAGCCCGCGTACTCTCTAACTTCACCCGGGCAGGAAGTTCAATCATATAAGCCTCTGGCCATGCGCAGGCACCCTTACTCCCTGCTTCACCCCTTAAACACCGTAAAAAACTCAAGCCATTTCAGACCTTCTTGGGAGCTACCGTGGCCTCCCTTGAAAGCCTCATTATGTGCATAATAAATATTTTCATACTCTCTTGGGCAGTGTGTGGTGTCATCAGTCTTGACATCTGAATCAAATTTCAGGCAGACGTCCATTTCCACTCTGTGTGGGGGGCTGTAACTGTGTCGTTATCTCTGGGAGGGGTCATGGGGGACAACCTAAAGGCAGTATGATTATCGCCAATGTGAACAGGAATCTGAAGTTTTCTAAATTATGACTCCAGCTGTGTCTGGAAAATTTTTAAAGAGCTTAGTAGTTTTAACTGAAAAGGTTTTAAAAGGAGCTCTGTAACTGCTGGAAGAATTAACCTACATATTTTGTTCATTGATTCATGATTTCATCCACCCATTCATCCTAAAAGGAGTTAGTGAATATCTGTTGTGCACCAGCCATGTGTCTGATGCTAGGGATACAGTAAAACACAAATGCAATATCCCTGCTTTCATATATTTCCCACTAATAGAAGCTACAGAGGAGTGAACAAGCAGCTGCATCACTTAAACGTTGTGACCTGAAGTGAGAACTGGACGATGAGTAAGAAATAGTCAAGTAAAATGTATAACCATAAATACAGGGGAGTGTGTTATGGAAGAGCAGCTGGGGGCTTGGGGGAATGGTTCCAAAAGATAGAAAGTATGCGAAGATGTCCAGTGGCAAACAAAGAACTGGAATATTCAGGGGGCTGAAAGTGGTTCAATAGTTTAATGTAGTGACAGAATGTGACTGTTACCTTAATCCCTAAAGAGCTGCTCTAAAATAACATGCAAAGCAGAGAACATCAAATGTTAGAAACAGAGTCTAAACTTTATATTCAGAAAGGTTTAAGTTTTTTCTCAGTTTTCTGGTGCACAAAGGGAAGATCTAAAGATCATGCATTAAAAACTTTCTAGAAAATTTTCACTATTAATTGAGGATTCTAACACAGGCCTATTGGATCTCCTGGGTAGCTATTAAGATGGGTTCAATTCTCCAATTTTCTCTGGAATAATCACAATGGAACATGAACACCTACACACATGATCATCATGGTGAGTGCTCCGTACACTCAGATTTATAGTTTAGCTTCACCTCTTAAGAGCTATGTAGTCTGGGGTTTCTTTGATCCCCAGCTGCTTCATTTATGAGTAAGTAGCAATAATATTTGCAAAGATGTCACTTAGGAGAATATTGGATTTCTTTGATTACATGAATTCTTTTTGTGTTCCATATCCCAGAGCTGTCATTACAACCCACTCCAAAGTTGGAAAGGATGGAAAATCTCCCCAGAGAGAAAAAAACCAAACATGGCTTCACAATAAAGTCTCCTTCAATATGAGTGGTGCAGAACTGCCATTGTTGATTCATTTTGTGCCAGAAACTTAGTGAACTGTGTTTACAGTTATGCTGGCATTTGGGATCTCAGGAGGTGTGACTGAAATATGAAAAAAGACAAGGGAAAACAGAAAAAAAAGGGCCTTTTAAAAGCCAGAGCAAGTGCTGAAGTTTGTTTCTTCACTTTGGATCTACATCTAAAGAACTTTCTGAGGTATCATTCTATATGATCTCACTAAGGAGAAGGATGCTAGTTAAGAAAGAGAGAGGAGGAGAGAAAGAGAGACAGCGAGAGAGAAAATTTCCAGGAAGTATATTCAAATACAATTTCAATTACTATTTACTAAATCTCAATGTGTAGGGGCTTACTTTCTTAAACTGCTACTTAATTTCTTAATTTTCTGAAATAGATCTATGCAGAGTAAAATCTGTCCAAGCACAAAATCAGAGGCAGGAAACTCAGTCTTGACATAGTTTCTATGAGAACCTGACTCTGCAGATCATACATGTCCTCTGAGATTGGCTGAGGATAAGAGAGGATAATATATCAAGATTAGTACAATGGGGCAAACCAAAGGACCATTCTCTTCCTTCATGAACAATTCCCAACAGCAGTGAAACATTCTGTCCTCAAACTCAATTAAATGAGCACGTCTGCACGCCAACACAATCTTTATGTATCTTGAATTTATTCAAAAGAGAAGTCTAGCTAACAAAACAACCTATTTAGCCCTTCCAGGTGTTCTTTCCCCTGGAGAAGGGAATGGCTGTCCACTCCAGTATTCTTGCCTGGAACAATTCCATGGGCCAACGAACCTGGGGGTGGGGGGCTACAGTTTATGGGGTCACAAAGAGTTGGACACTACTGTTCTTTATTTCTTGATCAGCTTGAGAAAGAAGGACCTTGTAGATGAGGAAAGGAAAGGCTTCAGGTTTAAAAAGGCTGCAGTTATGAATACTATGAGCTTCCCAGGTGGTGCTAATGGTAAAAACCCAACAACAGTCAACACAGGAGATATGAGACACCAATTTCATCCCTGGGGCCGGAAGGTCCCCTGGAGAAGGGCACAGCAACCCACGCCAGCATTTTTGCCTGGAGAATCCCATGGATAGAAGAGCCTGGCAGGCTACAGTACATAGGGTCACAAAGAGTTGGACATGACTGAAGCAACTTAGTCCAACATGTGAACACTGAGCTTCCATTTCACTACGCAAGCTTCCAGTTCAGATGGTTAAAAGAACCATCACGCCCTTTGTTATTTTGTTACCCTTATTCCAGATGGTACTTCTAGTTGTTCAATATGGTAATCATACATCCCATAAACATTTTCAGAATTACTCTCTTGCACACCAGTGATGAATCTATCCCAAAGACTGACGATAACAGTCCCCAGAACAGAGCCCATTCTATCTTTTTATGAAAGAGCAAAACAGTGATTCCTGAAAGATGACCCAGCAGGCCCTGGAAATTGGTTCAAATGCTTTCAGAAAATCAGGACTGTCAACAGGGCTCATTTATAATAATGGAGTTGTAAAATCAACCTAATTGTCTAAAAGCAGGGGATCAATTAAGTAAAATATGCTATAACCTTAAAATGAAGTTCCACACAGTCATTACAATAAAGACATATTTGAGAGCAAAGGGAACTTAAACACTCCTGCAGTGTTAAATTACAGAAGGCAATATGTGACCCTGTGATTCTACTCTTGCAATAAATTAATATGCATGATGCAGACAGTAAAGAATCTGCCTGCAGTGCAGGAGACCCATGTTCCGTCTCTGGGCAGGAAGTTCCCCTGGTGAACGGTGTGGCAACCCACTCCAGTATTCTTGCTGGAGAATCCCATGAACAGAGGAGCATGGCAGGCTACAGTCCATGCAGCCATGGAGTTGGACACAACTGAGTAACTAATACTTTCACATGCCTAGAATGTTCTCTTTTTCTCCCCACACCTCTAATTATCTCTATCCCCACTCCTGCCTATCCTGTGTGTGTGTGTGCATGTGCAAGTGTGTGTGCATAGAATATGTACTCACTCTTACAAAAATCAGCCAGAACTCACTTTTTCTCAACCCTTCCCTGGACACTCCATCTAAAATCCCACGCTTTTCTCAAACACTTGTTTATATTTCCTCTTTAGCATTTATAACTTGTAGCATACTAAATGTATCTGTCAAAGTCTTAGAAACAGATGGCACACAGAGTATAGTCATTGAAAAGAATTCAGTGCAGGGACTATTTACAAAGGTGTGGGCAGAGTTAAGTAAAACAGTGCAAAGCATTCCAGGATGAGCAATAATGGAAGAGCCAATGGGAGTGAAGGAGTCAGAGGGAAGAGCAGCTATCAGAGCCTGGAAACTAAGCAGTAACTGCAGACAAGGGCTGCCAGACAAGTGCTTTGGCCTCAGCGAAGGAGCAAAGCCTCTGTACACCCATGGCCCGTGAGCATTAAATAGCCTGGCCTCTCTCTCCTTCCACCTCCTGATCTCTAGCCAGTGCCTCACCCTTTCTGAAGTCAACCAGAAGGCAAAGGACAAAGGAGCTGGTTGATGTAGTTCTTAAATAAAGTTCATTCTCCCACAGTAAAATATCCAAGCAGAGTATCCAACAACTGCCAAGTATACTTAGTTATGTATATATTACTCACCTCAACTAAATCCAGTTTCTAAGAGGGAAGGGATTTTTGTCTGTTTTGATCAGTAGATTTATTCCCAGTGCCTGGAAGACTGCTTATGTCTGGTAGATGGCTTAGTAAATATTTGATGAATGACTGAATGTTGAGTGATACATGGGCTTCCTTGGTGACTCAGACAGTAAAGGATCAGCCTACAATACAGGAGACCTGGGTTCGACCCTGGGTCAGGAAACTCTCCTGGAGAAGAGAATGGTTGTCCACTCTAGTATTCTTGCCTGGAGAATTCCACAGACAGAGGAGACTTGAGGGCTACAGACTTGGGGTTGCAAAAGAGTTGGGCACAATTGAATGACTAACACACACTGTTTGTATCTGGGTCATGAGTGAGTTTAATTTGTTCACGTGCCTTTTTATATTTACCAAGTTTCTTTAGTAAATATATTTGTTTTACATTTAGGCTAGATAGGTAGACAAATAGATAGATAGACAGACAGACAGTTTGAAGTCTGGCAAGAAAGCACGGAGGAGGAAGAGGAGGAAGGCAATCTGCATTCTGGAATTCATCAAATAATACTCAGGTGTTCCCCAGCTCTGGACCATGAAGACTCAATCATGTCTAGGAAGCACTGATCAATATCACCTTTCCAGACTTTACAAATACTCCAGACCAATTGCCTATATATTATTTACGCTGTCAAGATAATATTTAGGCAATACATAATTAAACAACAGCCATCCCTGGAATCACAGGCAGAGACTGATCATGGAAGAATCTAGCTTTATATTGACAAAAGGAAGGAAAGGCGTCCTTCAGGGTTTGACAACTACTTTTTAATAAAACCAGACAAGCAGCTTGGCGGTTCTTTTTCCTGGCAGGGCCCCCAATCTTTAGCAGTGCATGTCCCAAATGAATATCATTAGTTACACTTTTATCTAGTTATCTGTAATTTATAGTTACCTTTATTACGAGCCCAATTCAATCACTGGTCCCCAAACACAAGGCCAGAAATGGATTCTAGCAATGTGTTTCCCAAGGCAGAAGTTATTCTGTCAGCATCAGAAATGATGATTGGATGATATCAAATTGCATTTTATTAGTTGACTCAAAACATATATAGTAAAATTCTGTTAAAGATGCCTCACTGTACCCAAGTTTTACTTGCCCTAGATACTAGGTGCTCCATCATACAGCTGTCACCAAAAGCCTACCGCAGAGTTGTTATCTTATACATTCATAGCAGCTTATAATAGGGCCTGCCAGGATTTTGAATGCAATGTAATAGATAATGATTTGCACACCCAGGTGTGAATGTTGTGCTTTTTCTTTTACCACCTTTCAGCTTGGAAATAAATGAGCTTCTATTTCTGTTCACCACTGCCCCTTTCCTCACTCCAGATATTGTTCCTTGCTTTTCAGTATGATAATTGCACATCTAAAACCTGAACACTCCTTGAATACAGAAAAAAAAGTTACACAGAAGTGTTTTGTCAATCAATATGAAGAAAAAAATCTTAATGTAGTTCATAAGTTAACTTGCTTCATCTATATTATATATTTGTTTATTCATTTATTGGTATATTTATTGATTTTTTCTTCATTTATCATGAAGTTTCATGAACAGTATCTTTTACTCCAAGAACAATTCCTATTTAGGTCAATGATGATAAGAATGTAAAACAAGGCAGTCTGCTAGGAGCAAGGGAGAAGATCTGATAGCTATGGCTACCTGCTGTTTGCTGCCACAGCGTTAATCCACTGAGAGTCTCTGGCTAAGGACCATTAACACATGTTCCAAGGTTCCACGGAGCCCTAGCCAGGATTTCATGGGCTCACCAAGAGTAGGAGCACAGGAAGCAGCATTGGTACCTTTGATTGGAGTGAGGAATTGGTTAATAAGTAGTAACCAAATTTATACAGTGTGACGATGACTGATTTGACACACAAGTTCATCAGGGTAGTATCTTCATACTAGATTAGCAATGGCAGCTTCAAGAAAGGGGAAAGGTCAAGGCTAAAGAAAATACAGTAGCCAAGGTAAGAGCATAAAGGCCTTTGCAAGGAATTTAAATGGAAAAGGAGAGTTCCTTGGTAAATCCTTTACTCTGTGGTTCAGCATCATTTAAAAAACTAATGTGTATGTTCTTCTAATTCCCTTTTATGCAGTGAGCAAAAGTCACGAAAAGGACCAAAGCAAATAGAGAATCAAACAACACTAAGAAGATAGATACAGATGTGTGCACATAATAAATTAAAGATCCGTAAGATACACATAGAGTGAGAGGCCCTGAGGCCAGGAAAGACTGAGGGCAAGAGGAGAAGGGGGTGAAGAAGCCCGGTGTGCTATTGGTCAGTTGCTTAGCTGTGTCAGATTCTTTGCGACCCCATGCACTGTGGCACTCAAGGCTTCCCTGTCCTTCACTGTCTCCTGGAGTTTGCTCAGACTCACATCCATTGAGTCGATGATGCCATTCCAACCATCTCATCTTCTGTCACCCCCTTCTCCTCTCGCCCGCAATCTTTCCCAGCATCAGGGTCTATGTATATCTTTATGGGTTTTTAATTTATTATGTATACACATCTATATCTATCTTCTCTGTGTTGTTTGATTCTCTATTTGCTTTGGTCTTTTAGTGACTTTTTCTCACTGCATAAAAGGGAATTAGAAGAACACACACATTAGTTTTTTAATGCTGCTGAACCACAGAGTATAAGAAAGAAAGCCCATATCAAATGAAGGAAGGATTTGGCTATGGTTTTGATAATATATATCATTTGACTAACATTCCTAAGTATCTACTAGGTACTAGAAATCCTGTTAAGCCTTGGAAAAATATGAAGTCCTGTGCCTCACAGAAGTTCAGCATTGGTGGAACTTAGCCACTTCAACAAGGCCTGAGACACAAAGAGATGGCAGAACGTACAAGGTAAATTAGATACATTAAGGAAGCTAAAATAATTCTCCTAGCTGGAATAAAGGGTGCTTTTGAGCCAGTGAGATGGTTTGGAGAAGTTACTTTCGCTTTGCTTCATGCAACACAGAATGGAGAGTATGGCCAGACTTAGAACTGAGTCCTCAGTACATCATCTAATAGCTCATAACTTTGGGCAAGTTATGTAACCCCCTTGAGCCTTAATTTCCTTACGTGGAGAAAGCAGATAATGATAGCAGTCTTCCCATGGAGTACTGACACATACTAGATTCCAAAAATCAGTAAATTTGATAGCATTATTAAATAATATTATTACTATTGAAATGCATTGATCCATGGTTCTTGGGTCATCCCCAAAGCAAAACGGTTTCCCTTTAGTCTGCTCTCTCCATTCATTTCTGGAGAGAAACTGTCCACGTCTTAGGGAGGATAAAACTCACTACAGACTATCACAGAAACAGTAGGATGGTAAAGAGTGCCACAACATATTTACTCCAATCATATATTTTTCTACCGTGCCTGTGGGTAACAGCCTGGAAGCAGCTCTGTGGCCTGCAAATGCTGAGGGGCCTCTGGGTCTCATCTCTTCACCCCACTGCTGGAACTTGCGCTTCAGTACTGCAGCTCCGGCTCTTCAGCCAGGTTCACATGGGTTCCATCATCATGACACGGTGGTTTTAAGAGCCCCAAAGTCCAAAAGAAAAAAAGCAAGGAAAAAAAAACGACTCCTCTTTTTCTTTTTAGCCACCGATACTGAAAATATTAATTTTCCCCCAACTGCTGCAGTGAGAATTGATGACTGAAAGCCAATAAGGCTTCTATTGACTCAGAGTACAAAGGGATTTGATTTATCACAGAATATGGCAGAAAAAGTATTATACAGGTGTGTCCTTTGTCATAAATAATGCAGATTTTCTCTCTGCAAATTTCATAACTGCCGTGATACTGAAAACACCTTGACTCAAGTGTATATGCCAAGACTCCATCCTGGCAATCAATTGTTTACACGGTTGACAATTTTCTAATATCTGTTTTGAGATTTTGAAGTTTAAAACTGCTATTTTTCATTGACTATACTGACACATTCACCAAGCTCTCCTTAGCTAATCTTGGATCTTGGCTTGTTTAATGCACAAAGCACATCTTTAGAGTTTCCGGGGACAGTGCAAACAGTACCAGACTCTACTTCCCACCCTCCTAGGGAAGCTGCAGTGCGGCGCAAGGAGCCCACTGTGATGACGTGGCGGCGCTCTGTGATGACGTCGGAGGGACGGGATTTCGAGAGAGGATAGATGTATCATTGCGACTGATCTGTGTTGTAGTATGGCAGAAACCAACACACATTGTAAAATAATTTTTTTTAATGTAAATAAAAAAAGAATGATGAAAAAAGGAAGTAGCACGGAGCTCTGTTGTGAGAAAACTGACTCTCAGAATTTAGGACAGCATTTACTTTATAATTTTTTAATGTACGTATGTGAATCCTGTCAAGTCAGCCTATTGCTTATTCCAAAAGAAAGAAAAGTCTTGGGTTCTTCTGTGCATGTGAACAGAAAATGATATCTGGCTGGTTCAATATTAGACAATAATTGAAACTACTGCTTTGTTTATCACTTGGCTCCGAGGTTGAGAGTCCAAGGACTCTTGCAGAAAAAAAAAAAAACTCTCTGGACTTTCTGTAAGGTATTTAACAGGTACTGTTTTATCATTTTTTGTGAATGAAATAGAAAAAAAGGGGGGCACACTTACTGAAGTTGGCCATTTTTGGAAGAAAAGAATAAATAAAGGCAGACCTTCAAATAATAAAAGGATTCCCACATGGAATAACAACATTCTAATAACATTCAGGGGAGCTTAGAGAACTCTAAGGTGGTATTGAATGTCTTCCCATTGATGAGTGCAGGGTAATTTCAGAGCGATTTTCGGAAGTTAAAAGAGGTAGGTCATCTAGATACAGGAAGAACCTGAGAAGCTGTTGTAACTACAAGCTCAGTCCCCATCCCACGCCTTTTCCCGTGGTCAAAAAAAGGTTCACACTGTGATCCTCTGATGTTTCACCTTGGCTAGCCATCACTCCTGCCAACCTTGTAATTTAAATACTAATGTGGAATGTGGACGTTTCTTGAAGATATATGGTATATGCCAATAAATCCATAATTGATCAACTTTAAGTAAGGGAGATTATCCTAGCTATTTAGGATGGGCTACATTCAATCAGTTAAACGGGCTTAAGAGAGGGTTGAGGCTTCACTGAAGAAATTCCACCTGGATTGCAGCTTCAGCATGTGTTAAGAGTTCCAGCCTGCCTTTCCTGGTTGTCTGTCCTATGATTTAGAACTTGCCTAGCCAGCTCCCATAATCATGTAAGCCTTTATTTTTTTCTGCAGTAAACTTCTTAATATAAGTCTCCTACAGGCTTTCTTTCTCAGTTGAACACTAACTAGTGCACTCAGATCTCAGCGATCTCATGTGGTTCAATCTGATATGAAGTCATATGGCAAAGGAAATAGATGTGAGAATGATGTAAAGTTTACTGAAAAATGAGAAAATGACTTTAAAATGAATATGAGGAAGCTGTTATGTTGTAATTGAATACTACCTTCTCTGTATATTATGTGGTTAAGATTTTGTACTTCCTTCTACTTGGTATCTGAATATAAATATTTGAATATGTGTAATAAATATAAAGCACAGTTAAAACATTACTATTTTATTAATTATTATTACTTAGTGAGGTTTAATCTATCTCAGGGGCTTCCCAGAAGGCGCTGTGGTAAAGAGACTGCCTGTCAATGCAAGAGATATTAAGAGAGGCCCTGGATTTGATGGCTAGGTCAGGAAGATCTCCTGGAGGAGGGCACAGCAACCCACTCCAGTATTCTTGCCTGGAGAATCCCATGGGCAGAGGAGGCTGGTGGGCTATAGTCCATGGGGTCGCACAGAGTTGGACATGACTGAAGTGACACAGCACGCACACAGGCAGTTTCTGTCACCTCTTTCTAGTCAATTAACTCTTTAAAAATGGGACAAAGGAGACACACATTTTGATAAGAAGGTTAAAAAAAAAGGTCTTCGAAATGTCAAAATTGCTCAAGAAGACAGACTCTGGCAAACTGCTTTGGTGATGGGGATGCTTGATGTGGGGTACTTCCCTTGTCATTGGAGGTGATGTCTTGCTCCATGAGATGTAGTGTTTTGACAAGGGACCCTCTTGTTGGCCCAGTTTCCCTACTTTTTCAGATCAGCGCTTTACCATTAAAGCATTGCTTAATGCTACTGTAAGCCAGAAAATCCTAAATACCTGCAGATCCAGTTCTTGGTCACCTTTTACAATATTATAACTGTAGCCATCACCTCAAAACACTTTGGAGTCAAGTAAGCCCTAAGGTTGAAGCCAAGAGGCCAACTCAGGCTATAATGGTGAAAAGTATACTTGAGCAATAAACAGCTTCAGTGAAAATCATCAGCAATGTGAGGACACAGGTACATTCAAGGCTCTTCAACGAGTGTTTCAGAATCAGACAGATTCCCTTTAAATGAGAATTTACGGTTTTACAAACACAGAGCTTTTGGAAATGGACTCACATGCAGAGGGAAATAATGAGGAGAAATACTAAAGGTAAGCTATAACGACAGCAAAGGCTCTCGCATGTTTTCTCTAAAATCCATCACAAACGAATCACCAGCATGTTCTCTATTTAATAGGAGGTTGCTCTCTGACACCATAAATCCAGCACTAGTAGTTTAGTTATTTACCAAGTGATTAAACTGTAGTAATTTATTCTGCTTTTGCACCCATATTTTTTCCCTCGGGATCCTAAAAGCTTTTACTGCCTCTCATAAAGCATTTTCACTCTAAATGATCAATACGGATTTAATGATATCCTATTATTTTTTAGATTTATTTTCCTGTTTTTTGCATGAAATTTGAACTTCCATACAGCTTATAAAAAGATAAAGTAGCTCACTTCCAAAAACCAGGATATAGGATGCTTGGGGCTGGTGCATGGGGAAGATCCAGAGAGATGATATGGAGTGGGAGGTGGGAGGGGGATTCAAGACTGGGAGCTCGTATAGGCAAACCAATACAGTATTGTAAAGTAAAAATAAAATTTAAAAATAAATAAATAAACATTACCTTCAATTAAAAGAAAAAAAAAACAACAACCTCTCTGAGGTCCTTCTTCCATATCTTTACCTGGCTGCCATTTCTGGGGAAATTACATTTGACAACCCCCCAAAATGTGGTTTGACTTAGTTGTTCCTCATACATATTTTTAAAGAAAGAAGGGATGAAATGGATGTGCTATGTTAAAGATAAAAACTGTATGAAAAATGTAAAATCTCAGGCCTCTGAGTAAATATTTCAGGCAATCTTGGGCTGACCAGCTAGCATACCTGATAACAGTGTTCTTGTTGCGTGTCCCTATATCTCTAGGCCACTATGGTTATGACACTGGGGAGGAATCTTCAATAAAAGAAGTCACCACATGAAGTTAACACACATCCAGGGCAATTATTTTCCCTGAAATGTTTGGGGGAAATATTTTATATCAAACCAATAAGAATCATATTATTTTAAATGTGAATGTATTCTGGATTAATATATTATTAAAGTAATATCAAATATTAAAATTGCATATAGCTTTATACAACTTGGCACTGTATACTGTAAAATAGAATAATGAATTGTGGTAGGAATTTATAAGATAAATTGCAATAATTTTCCAAAATATCAGACTTTGGGATCTACTTTCAGCTATCATTTAGTGTGTTGCCTTATATATTGTTCTTCTGATTTTTTTTTCTGTTTTCCTTCCCTCATCCTATTTTAAAATATACGTTCACTATTCTCTTTATTTATGGGTATCTGGTGAGATATCAGTTTGAGAAATATTATGCTAGAGGTGTTGATCTTGAGGAAAGGTATTTTCAGCATTGTGATCAGGATAGAGCATGGTCAGGATGAGTCGGAGAACTTCTTAGCACATAATAGCTAAGAGCTATAGTTCCTTATGGAAGATTTTAACAAATGTCCACGTTGTTTAAGGGAGCCATGCGGATAGGGCTAAGTAAGGAGTCATGCTTCAAAGATCCTTGCACCCGGGTCCTCTAACAGAGATCCAAGGCGGTAATTGCTACCACTGTGCTTCTGCTGATACCTAATACAGAAAACCTGGGCCTCAATGGGTAAGCTCTTCATAAGTTGAAAGGCTTCTGTTGGCCTCCAGCCAGTGTACCTTATCATCAACGTCTGTAGACAGAGCTACATCTTTGAGACAATAGGTTGGTCTGAAACAATGCAAGGGACATGCAGAACTGAAACTAAATGCCTCAACATCCCCCTTTATGGACTTCCTCAATGTCTTAGACAGTAAAAAATCTGTCTGCCATGCAAGAGACCCAGGTTTGATTCCTGGGTCAGGAAGATTCCCTGGAGAAAGGAATGGCAATCCACTCCAGTATTTTTGCCTGGAGAGTTCCTTGGACAGAGGAGCCTGGTGGGCTACAGTCAATGGAGTTGCAAAGAGCTGGACATGACTGAGTGACTAACTCTTCCACATTTTTTCTTTGCTCCCTTTATAACAGCTCTAAAACTGTTAGGACTGGATGAGAACTCTTGCCAGAGGTTAAAGTGACACTGTTCCATTCCATTTCAACTCCTGTTCATTGAAAAATATTCACGGGAAAAAAAGTTTTTTCTTCCCATGAGAGTCAGTTCAGTTCAGTTCAGTAGCTCAGTCGTGTCCGACTCTTTGCAACCCCATGAATTGCAGCACGCCAGGCCTCCCTGTCCATCACCAACTCCTGGAGTTCACTCAGACTCACGTCCATCAAGTCGGTGATGCCATCCAGCCATCTCATCCTCTGTCGTCCCCTTTTCCTCCTGCCCCCAATCCCTCCCAGCATCAGAGTCTTTTCCAATGAGTCAACTCTTCGCATGAGGTGGCCAAAGTACTGGAGTTTCAGCTTTAGCATCATTCCTTCCAAAGAACATCCAGGACTGATCTCCTTCAGAATGGACTGGTTGGATCTCCTTGCAGTCCAAGGGACTCTCAAGAGTCTTCTCCAACATCACAGTTCAAAAGTATCAATTCCATGACAATATCAATCAGAGCAGCACGCCAGGCCTCCCTGTCCATCACCAACTCCTGGAGTTCACTCAGACTCACGTCCATCAAGTCGGTGATGCCATCCAGCCATCTCATCCTCTGTCGTCCCCTTTTCCTCCTGCCCCCAATCCCTCCCAGCATCAGAGTCTTTTCCAATGAGTCAACTCTTCGCATGAGGTGGCCAAAGTACTGGAGTTTCAGCTTTAGCATCATTCCTTCCAAAGAACATCCAGGACTGATCTCCTTCAGAATGGACTGGTTGGATCTCCTTGCAGTCCAAGGGACTCTCAAGAGTCTTCTCCAACATCACAGTTCAAAAGCATCAATTCCATGAGAATATCACTCAGTAAAAAATTTTATTAATACTAGGAAATGCCATGCAAGAAAAAGGGGTGTTGACCCACTGTAAATGGAAGGCCACTGAAATCTGAGGGGCTCTGTTTCTCATCTGAAATGCTTGCTTTCATTATTTCTTTGTGCCTATTCCCCAAATTACTAAAATGGAAAGTGAAAGTCGCTCAGTCATTTCTGACTCTTTGCAACCCCATGGACTATACAGTCCATGGAATTTTCTAGGCCAGAATACTTTCCCATCTCCAGAGGATCTGCCCAACCCAGGGATTGAACCAGGGTCTCCTGCATTGCAGGCAGATTTTTTTACCACTGAGTTACAAGGGAAGCTGTAGACCCTCAACAAAACCCCACTGAGATAAAATGCTTTTTACTTTTAAGACAATTTTAAAATAACATTGATAGATTTATTTCATACACATACATATATATCTTCTTCAAAATAAGTGCAATTGTGTATGAAACAATTAAGGACATTTAGCATGGTCACTAGTAAAGTTAGTCAATAGCTTTATCATACAAGTTACAATTCTGTGAGTTGAAGTATTGTCTTTAAACTATTTAAAAAGAATAATTTATCAAGAATGCCAGCTGAGGACAAATCCAAAGCAAGATGTAAAGTTTAAGAACATCTTTGGATAATATATTAAATGTACATTGTCTATTTAGTTTTGTTCTATTGAAAGTAAAGCATCTTAATCCAAACAGCCATACGATTATGACTGATTAAAAAGACATACTTGTCCTTTGCCTTTGATTTCTATCCTCTACCTGAGAGTGAAGTCTACTAACCAGACTCCAACTCCATATAGATGGTGACAACTCATAATTTATATGACTTCTCTCCCTTTGCGTGAATACGAGCACATCTTAAATTGGAACTTCTCTGTGTATTTTCCACAGCCAATTTTAAAATAGTAAGTCATAAATTCTGATATTTGTCAGTTTATTTTCTTGGTCCCACTCTAATGCCACAAATTAAGTAAATCAGATTTTAACCTAATTTAACTCTCCTTTTAGCAAATAAATTATAACTCTTTGTGTTAAATTCCACACCAGCAAAGATACTAGAGCTTCCCAGCATGTTGCAAATAGGCCAGTGAATTTCCTATCACTTTACCAAAGAGCACTGCATCACCTCATGCCTCATATTCACAGCTTGGATAATTCACTCTCTCTCTCATACACACACACACACATGCATACACATACACACATAAACACACAAAGACACACACAAACACACACAGCCATACACACACATAAACACACACCTCTTTCATTTTCAACATCACCCTTAAGTAACTGTGTGTTCAGAAACAAGATTCTTTCCTTACCCACACTAATAATCTTATTTTATGAGTGAGAAACAACAAAAAGAAATTGATCTAATTTATTTTTAGATAAGTGGGCCCTTATCTAATCCATATTTACTTCACAGATGTCAGGAGTGATCAGATGCAAGAAAAAAGAGATATTTTTTTCTGTATTGTAGAATAAAGGATTTGGATTTGAGTCTGAGCGTTCTATTTATGCATCCTTAAAATGCATATGCAATAATGCTGGCACAAAATGACCTGACTGTGTTTTTCAATAAATAGCAAGACTGTTATCCAACTCATTTCACAAGCTTATCTTAGAGGTTAAAAAAAAGAAGCATTAAGAAAAACACAACAACAATTATCTTAGAGCTGTTTTGCACCTTTCCTCTGAGACTTTAAAACATTCTGAAAATTATGCTTCAAATACTGTGCTCAGCATCTAACTATCCTCCTCTAGTCCCCTCAGTGAGAAATACAAGTACACAGCAGTGGACACAGACGACCTTCCAAATAAATACAGCTCATCGTTCTCTCATGAAGTAACAACCATTTGGGATAGATACACACAATGAAAACCAAAGGTGTGTGAAACCTAAGAGGTCCCTCCCAGGAGTTTCAAGCTTAGCCCCCTAGGATTGAATCCAATTCATGGACGTTGCTTCACCTGCAAGTGTAAAAGATTAGACAATTTCACATAAGTCTAGGCTTCTACCCTCTTGAAAGAAAGGGAGGCATTTGGAAACACTGAGCCCACATCCCTTATGGCAGTAATTGGCTGCATCTGAGAGCAACTCTCTCCTCTTTACTGGGTACAGGAATACAGTTCTTTTCCTCCATTTGTTACACTTGCTGAATTTATGTTAGCTGCTCACCTCTGGAAGTAATCAAGCTTGAAACCCTGGTGTTAATCTGTGCAGAAGTACTACCATCCTTTCCTAAAACAGGTTGTTTATCTCCAAGTGCTTCATAATCACACCTTAAAATTTAGCTATTGAGATAACCTTTGGGATGACAATTCATATTGTAACCTGGTCTTACTCATTTCTTCAAATATGTGTTAAATGCAGGGCAAAAGGCAGGGACCTGGAAAATATAGAGGAATGGATTGGGCATAGACCCCATCCATGGGAAGCCATTGGCTTAATAAGGAAGATAAAACATGAATGGCAATTTCAAGGCAGAAATGTATTAACACGGTAAGAGGGGTATTGAAAAGGGCTAGAGGTTTTCAGAGAAAGGAAAATTCATGCCCACTGGGAATGGATGAGGGAGAGCTCAGTGAAGGAAGGCTCTTGGGTCTCTTTCTCTGTGAGCAGACTCTGCAGTGGATGTTTGTATGCAGGTTATTCACTAAGGATGCTCTCAGGATCAGCATCTGTCGGGGGGTGAAAGGAGCAAGCCTGGGAGGAGCAGATGCTGAAACAACATGCAGTCACAGCACATGGTTTCAGCAGACCTCATGTGGAGCTTTGGAACCGGGATGGCCCTTGCAAGGAATCCCAAATTCTAACCCTTAGGAGCCTATATCTGCCAATCTAAATATGTGGTTTACCTATAGGCAAAGATGCTGGTTCCCAATAACTCTTCCCTTCTTTCATTTTTTGGACTCATCTATGCCCAAGCACGCCTTATATATTGCTGACTTCGCTAAAGCCTTTGTGTGGGTCATAACAACCTGTGGAAAATTCTTCAAGAGAAGGGAATAATACCAGACCACCTTACCTGCTGCCTGAGAAGACTGTATGCAGCTCAAGAAGCAACAGTCAGAACTGGACATGGAACAACAGACTGGTTGAAAATTGGGAAAGGAGTACATCAAGGCTGTATATTGTCACCCTGTTTATTTAACTTCTGTGCAGAGCACATCATGTGAAATGCCAGGCCAGATGAAGCACAATCTGGAATCAACAATGCTGGGAGAAATATCAATAAGCTCAGATAAGCAGATAGCAGCCTCTTATGGCAGAAACCAAAGAGAAACTGAAGAGTCTGTGGATGAAAGTGAAAGAGGAGAGTGAAAAAGCTGGCTTAAAGCTCAATATCCAAAAACTAAGATCATGGCATCTGGCCCCATCCCTTCATAGCAAATAGATGGGGAAACAGGGAAAGACTTTATTTTCTTCGCTCCAAAACCACTGCAGATGGTGACTGCAGCCATGCAATTAAAAGACGCTTACTCCTTGGAAGAAAAGCTATGGCAAACCTAGACAGTGTATTAAACAGCAGAGATATTACTTTTCTAACAAAAGACCATCTAGTCAATGCTATGATTTTTCCAGTAGTCATATATGGATGGAGGAGTTGGACCATAAAGAGGCCTGAGCACTGAAGAACTAATGCTTTCCAACTCTAGTGCTGGAGAAGACTCATGAGATCTCTTGGACTGCAAGGAAATCACACCAGTCAATCCTAAAGGAAATTGACCCTGGATATCGCTGAAAGGACCGATGCTGAAGCTGAAGGTCCAATACTTTGGCCACCTGATGCGAGGAACTGACTCACTGAAAAAGACCTTGATGATGGGAAAGATTGAAGGCAGGAGGAGAAGGGGAGGACAGAAACAAGATGGCTGGATGGCATGACCAACTCAATGGGTGTGAGTTTGAGCAAACTGTGAGATGGTGAAGGACAGGGAAGCCTGGAGTGCTGCAGTCCATGGGGCTGCAAATAGCTGGACACAAGGGAGCAACTGAATAACAGCAACACGCAGTAGGACTTCCATGGTGGCTCAGCCGGTAAAGAACCATCGGCAATGCAGGAGCCTGCCTGTAACGCGGGAGACCTATTTCAATCCCCGTGTCAGGAAGATCCCTTGGAGAAGGAAATGGTAACCCACTCTAGTATTTTTGCTCAGGAAATCCCATGGACAGAGCAGCCTGGTGGGCTACAGTCCATGGAGTCGCAAGACGTGGACACAACTTAGCAACTAAACCACCATACAGGGCTGGGCCTGCTCTGCTGTTTTTTCCTGGCTGAGGCTCCGACTGCATAGATGAGGCAATACTTGCTCTCCTGGGCAATAATATATGTAAGCAAACCCAGGCTACTTTGTCTCACAGTCACTCTTCTCTATCTTGGTCTCATCATCTCTGATTCACTCTTGCTACTGCCCTCACTCTTTCCTGGACATGCCTGAATTTGCAGATCCCTAAGTGTAAATTCAAAATGAAAGATAAGCAGTCCACTTTGGCGTGAGGTCTATCATCTTATTTAAGTCAGCGTTTATCAGAAAGCTCCATATTGGAATTAGATTAGTTTTTCTACTTTGCTAACTCTTTGATATCATTTGTGGATATTCTATCAGCCAGAATGCCAGAGGAGAGGTGAGTGGCACCCCAACCTAAGGAATGAGTGAGCTTTGGCACCGTTACTGGAATCATGCTAACTTATGCCAGCGTATTATTGCAAGCATTATTTTATGCCACTGACTTAGATCCTTACTGGCCATGACCACCTTGATAACAATAAAAAATAGTCATAGTT
Source organism: Madoqua kirkii (assembly GCA_006408675.1). Classification (NCBI taxonomy): domain Eukaryota; kingdom Metazoa; phylum Chordata; class Mammalia; order Artiodactyla; family Bovidae; genus Madoqua; species Madoqua kirkii. Next base: position 115,381 of record SJYC01095905.1, on the reverse strand, counting down.
ATCAATTATTGACTTTTTATAGTAACAAGTACTGGGCTGGCCAATTTGCTAATATCTTCTTTAATTCTAATATCGACTCTTCAAAACAGATATTATTTCCTTTATTGGCTGAGTAAACAGACGATAATAAAGAGAAAAATCCTGCTCATATAATTAGTAAATTGAAAGTGTCTTCACTGTGAGTGTGTTCAGTCACTCAGTCATGTTCAGCTCTTTGTGACCCCATGGGCTGTAGCCTGCCAGGCTCCTCTGTGCTATGGACTTTTCTAAGCAAGAATACTAGAGTAGGTTGCCATTTCCTTTTCTAGGGGATCTTCCCAACCCAGGGATCAAAGTCGTATCTCTTCTGTCTCCTGCATTGTCAGGCAGGTTTTTTTACAACTCTGCTTCCTGGGAAGTAAATTGAAAACTACAGTTCAAATACTGTAGACAACTCCTTCAGCGGTACCTCTTTCTCCTGTACATACTACCTTTAAAAACAGTAATCGATTATCAGTCCCTACCAGGTGTAAATTTCTTTACATGCATTATTTAACTGAATATTTACAACTACCCCATGACATTTATTATTGCCTGCTTTTCCCATGTGGAAAATGAGGCTAAGAAAACTTGCCAAGAATCAATGAGCTAATAAGTGGTCACACCAGGATTCAGTCCTAGGTCTGACAGTTCCCTGAGCCTACAGCCCTTCCACTCTATCTCAAGGTCTGTCTCTTTGGTAAGAGAGTAGAGGACTTGGAGAAGTCAAAAGGAAATGTTCATACATCACTACAATCTATAGGAGAAGTCTTCAGATACTGTCAACATTAACTACTACATAGGCAGATTAATGTCAGAGGCCCGTGGGTCCCTATATTTCAACAGTAAAACAGATATAATGATTGGTATTCTCCCTGGTGGCTCAGATAGTAAAGAATCTGCCAGCAATGCAGGAGAACTGGATTTGATCCCTGGTTTGGGAGGATAGCCTGGAGAAGGGAACGGTTACCCACTCTAATATTCTTGCCTAGAGAATTCCATGGACAGAGGAGCCTGGCAGGCTGCAGTTCATGGGGTTGCAAAGAGTCAGACACAACTGAGTGACTAACACTTTCAATTTCCTCCATAGTGAAGTCCACTTGAAAGCCTTTAGGAACACAAACCCCTGGGTCTCAAGACAAATCTCAGAATCCTCAAGGAAGATAATCATCACTTTACAGAACCATTGAGAGACTCACCGGCACCCATGAAAGTCTGGTAGAAGAGGACAGATGGGGGAGAGAGAGGGTGCAATGAGATGTTTGTGAAACTTACTGAACCTATCACTGGGTTACCAGAGTACTTGGGACCCAAATATAACTTCTTAGAATGACTTCAGATACATACAGGCCCCCACCAGACCCTGAGGAGACAGCTAGGAGAAATAGCATGTATATATCGTAGCCCTTCCCAACATTCACCATGAAGAAATCTCAGAAAGATGACTTCAAAACAGCAGTTCAAGGAGCTGGTGAGTCAGGATGGACGGAAGGATGCAAGATTCATCACAATTGCAGGGTTCTGCCACAATGTGTCTAAAAGCTGAAATCTGAATAAAGCTGACTCATGATACACTATGTGAAAGAAGGCAGACACAGACAGTACACACTGTATGATTCCATTTATAGGAAATGTCCTGAATAAGCAAACCTATAGAGACATAATATAGATTAGTGGTTGCTGGTGGCTTGGTCAGGGGATAAAGAGCAACTGCTAATTGGCACAATTCATTTTAAGGTGTCAAAATACTCTAAATTAGACTGTATTGATGGTTACACGACTGTTTAAATGCCCTCAAACCTCAAACTGTGCGTTTTGAATGGGTGACTTTTATGGTATAAAATTATACCTAGATCAAGTTGTTTACAGGAAAGATGATTTACCTCATAATAATAAGGTGTTATTAAATTACGTGTGTTATGCTATGCTTAGTTGCTTTGCCAAGTTTGATTCTTTGTGACCTCATGGACTGCAGCCTGCCAGGCTCCTCTTTCCATGGGGATTCTCCAGTCAAGAATACTGGAAGGGGTTGCCATGCCCTCCTCCAAGGGACCTTCCTAAACCAGGGATTGAACCTAGGTCTCCCATACTGCAGGTCTCTGCATTGTGAATTCTTTGTGAATTCACTGTGAATCCTGCAAGGTGAATTCTTTACTCTCGAGCCACCAGGGAGGCCCATGAATACTGGAGTGGGTAGTCTATCCCTTCTCCAGGTATCTTCCCAACCCAGGAATTGAACTGGGGTCTCCTGCATTGCAAGCGGATTCTATACCAGCTAAGCTACCAGGGAAGCCCCATCATTAAATTATACTTTGCAGTAAAAAGAATAACCAAAAGTCATTAAAAATATGATAGAAACCAACATAAGATTTTATCAAAAATCGTTCATTAAAATCTAAGTCTGAAGTTCAGTGCACACTTTGTCTAATTTGAATTGTTTTTTCTATTTTGAGTCTTTAGTTAAGGTTCCTTGAGTAAAGAATCTGAAATCACAAAAGGAAATCAATACCACAGTTGACCAAGGCCAGGTTCAATACTGCTGCCCACATTGGAGCGCAGTGAAGGAAAACAGTATTCATTAGTCATATAATAACGACATGGCTTCCCGCTTATCTAAGAAATTTCTCCAAGGAACACAACCATTTCCCACCTATTATTTCATATTGATTTTTACCACCCATCAAGAGGCAGAGAGGAGTTGTTATCGAGGCAGGTGAGACCAGAGAGGGCAAAAGGAGTGGAGAATACTGCAGAGCTCCTCGGATGTGACAGCAGATAGGCATGCAAAGCTTTCAACTCATAGCTCAATTTTTCTGTGTATTCAGTTCTCTCATCCTCTGATCCAAGCTGATCCTGTGAGAGTAGGAATTCTATTTGCTCACCTGAAGCCTAGGTTCAAAAGAATTTGGGGGCAGATCACTGGATTAATTGCATCCTTATTACACATATTAGCATATATACAAATATACTAATATTATCACAATTTCAGCTAATTTTTATTATGAATGATTATCACAGCTAACATTTACTTTCATCATCAGTGAGCTCTCCCCTGAGGAGCCAAGGTTTTCAGAGGATCCCCGTGATGTCAATAGCAGACAGGACCTATTTCTTACATGTGAAGAAACTTAACACACGCAGTGTTTAAGTGTTCTTTTCTAAGGGTTTTACATTCAGTAAGCACTTAATTCTCAGGACAACTCCATGGGGAAGGTATTTTAATGAAAGCCTCTATTTAACAAATGAGAAACTGAGGCATGAAATCTAGGAAGTGATACAAGGTCATGTAACTATGAAGCAGTGGAAGGGAACTTGAGAAAGCAGTGTGCTTCTAAACGCTCACTCACAACTGCCCTCCAAACTGGCTTCACAGGAGAGGGAGCTCTTTCAAAGGGGAACATTTTAACCTAGATTTATGTTGTCCAGAGAGACGCCTTGTAGCCAGAGCACAGTAGAGGTAGCAGTTCTGATCATTTCCTAAGTGGTTGGGTTTTTATCTCGCCAATGACAAATACTAGCGCTTTGGCTTTATCTAAGGTCATGATTTTATCAATCTTTTAGGATCAAAAAATTGCTGAAATACTATGTATCAGATCCTATTAAGGCCTTACAAATACTATGTTCATATATTTATTGATTTGCTGAATGTTCGATATATTAATACATCTGGTCTTGTTCTAGGCATGAGGCATAGAACACGATAATCCTGGCAAAGCCTGTGCTCTTTCGTGCTTTCTTCTGGCGCAGTTTCTCATCCTAAGCCACTGTGAACATTTTGGGGAAGATAACTATTTTTGTGGAGAGCTCCTTAATCTATTGTAGAATGTGTAGCATGGGAACCGAACATACCTCCAGGTATTGCTAAATGTACCCTGGGGGGAACAAAACCACTCCCAGAACCACTGTTCTAGTATAAATCAAATTGAAAATAAATGACAAAAATGAATCAGCAGAAGATATAAAGGATCACATTGTGGAAAATTGTTCTGCAAAGTATTAAAAGACTTCTATTTTAGGAAACAATAGTGTGGCTACTTTACATTGGGTGGTCAAGATGACCTCTTTGAGGAGGCAGCATTTAAACTGAGATCTGAATGTCAAGAATGAAGATTATGGAAAATAGCAATATGAGTACCGGGTGAATCTAGGGCAAAGTCCCTGAGAAAGCAAAAGCTTAACTCGTTCCAGGGTCAAAAGGCCCAATGCATAGGACAGAATGAAAAAAGAGAGAGTAGTTTAAGGCCGAATCATGAAAGAAAACACAGCACCAATCCACAAACCATGCAAAGGGCAGCCGCTGGAGAGCTTCAGGCAGAGTATTCTCCTGTGTGCAGGGTGGACTGTAGAGAGAAGAGGAAAAGCAAGACAACTGGAGAGCTGGAATACTGCTGCAGTATTAGAATGGAAAACCCATGCTGGTTTGGAAGAAGATGGTATAGGTGGGAGTGGAGGAAAATTAATCATCTGATTGAGTGAACAAATGCCATTTGTCAGAACTTTCGGATGGATTGAATGTGATAAGGAAGAGAGAGAAATACCATCCCTCCTCCTTCCTCTTACTCTCTGGAACAAGAGAATGGACAATTGTTGAGAAGAGTGAGAAGAGAGTGAAGGGAAGAGATTCAGACCTCAGAGCTTTAGTTTGCCTGTGTTTAATTTGCTGCTGTGCTGTGCTTAGTAGCTCTGTGGTGTCTGACTCTTTGCAACCCCGTGGACTTTAGGCCGCCAGGCTCCTCCATCCATGGGGACTCTCCAGGCAAGCATACTAGAGTGGACTGCCATGCCCTCCTCCAGGGGATCTCCCCAATCCAGGGACTGAAGCCAGGTCTCCCTCACTGCAGGCAGATTCTTTACCATCTGAGCCAGGGAAGCCTAAGAATACTGGAGTGGATAGCCTATCCCTTCTCCAGGGGAACTTCCCAACCCAGGAAGAGAACCAGGCAGGGGAACTTCCCAACTCAGGAACAGAACCAGGGTCTCCTGCATTGCAGGCGGATTCTTAACCAACTGAGCCGCCAGGGAAGCCCTTCTTTTAGTTTACCTATGTTAAATCTGAGCTGCCTCTTAGACTTTCACATGCAGATACCATGTATGCAGCTGACGCTCCAGGGTCAGGCCAGAATTAGAGACAGAGTTTGGGAATATTATCTTAGTTGTTATAGTTTTTAAGTTGAGGATCTGGATTAATCTATCCATGGAGACTCACTTGAAAGACAAAAAAAAAAGTGACCCAGGGGGAAAAGCAAAAATAGCAGGACTCACCAAGATTTAGAGACAGACCCTGAAAGACAGAGAAAGGGAGGGAAGGAAGGAAGGATCAGCCAGGAGCACCGAGGAAGAGTGACACGGCGGATGGAAAAAGTCTGATTGTCAGGAATCACCTGAAGTGAACTGCCAAGCTTAAGGAAGCTACAAAACGGAGTATTTATACGGATATCTCATCATGAAAGCACTTCTGCCTTAAGAGAGCTATCAGACACCTAATTTGAGAACAGAAATGAGGGTAAATCCTGGAGTATGCTTATTAGCCTGCAATGTCGACATCAATCTGTTTAATATTATGGCTCCTTAACCTTAATATAAGTTAACAGAGCACACTGTGTGCAGAAGCATTATCCTAAGTGCTTTTTAATCAACAGTCACTTTTTTAGGCCTCTCAACTAGCTTACAAGAAAGTACTAGTAAATGAAGAATAAACATGGACATAGAGCTCACTGTGAATCCAGCCCTGTTCAAGCACATTATATAAATTAACTCAAGAGATGGGAACTGTTCGTATTACCATTCTCATTTTATAGATGAAGAAACTGAGGCAGGGAAACTTGAAGCAGATTGTCTGAGAACACACGGCTAGTAAGAGGTGGATCCAAGATTTGAACCCAGCAATCTAATTCCATTCTGTGCAATTTACCATTGAACTACATTGCTCCTGTTTAGCTACAGGCATTTCTCAAGTCCTATTAACAATTATACTAAGCTAATTTTACAAATGAGGGGACTGAGCCTTGACAGGGTTAGGTTATTTCACCAAGATCACTTGGATAATGAGTGGCAGATCTGTGTTTTGAACTCAAGTCTCTCACTCTTAAATACTACTAAGAAAGTACCATAATCAGCAAGATATATAGAGAGAAACCAGAATTGCAAGAGAAATATGATTCTGTGATCACACCTCTCTAAATTAATGGAAGAAAGAGAAACAAAATTAAGATCAAGGCTTAGCTAATAGACACCATGCCTTGCTCTTGAAAGCAAATGCCAGTTTCTCTTTATTTCTTCTGTGGACACTTGGGGTTGGGTATTGCTGCCATTCTTAGCACCTGATAACCCTGCTTTGCTTCCAAGGAACCATCTCCTTCTTAGAATGGACCATTCTGCTTTTTAGTGTCTTCCTTTTTTGAACAGTACAAGTTTTATTAAATTTTATTTTTATTGATATATAGTTGACTTATAATATTATATTTATTTCAGGTGTCCTACATAGTCATTCAAAATGTTTCTACGTTATATTCCATGTAAAGTTATTATAAAACAATGGCTCAAGAGGGAGGGGATATATGTGTACACATGGCTGATTCACAGTGTTGTACAGAAGAAACCCGGGCTTTCCAGGCGGCTCAGTGGTAAAGAATCGGCCAGCAATGCAGAAGACGTGGGAGACTCAGGTTCGATCCCTGGGTGGGGAAGATCCCTTGGAGGTGAAAATGGCAACCCACTCCAGGAGTTTTGCTTGGAAAATGCCATGGACAGAGAAGCCTGGCGGGCTGTAGTCCCTGGGGTCGCAAAGAGTCAGACACGACTGGGTGACAGCATGCATAGCAGAAACTAACACAACATTGCAAAGCAATTATATTCCAATTAAAAAAGATAAAGTAATGGCTATGTTCCCTGAGCTGTACACTGTATCCCTGTAGCTTATTTGTTTTATATGTCACTGTTTGTACCTCTTAATCCTCTACCCTATCTTGTCCTTTTCCCATTCCTTCTCCATACTAGTAACCACTAGTTTGCTTTCTATATCTGGGAGTCTGTTTTTATTTTGTTGTATTCATCATTTGTTTGGTTTTTAGATTCAACATTTAAGTGATCACATAGAGTATTTGTCTTTCTCTGACATTTCATTAAGCATAATACTTTGCAGGCCCATCCATTGCTGCAAAAGGCAAAATGTCACTCTCTTTTAAAGCAGCAGCATTCCATTGCATATGCACCACATCTTCCCTATCCATTCAGCTGTTGATGGACACTTAGGTTGCTTCTTATCTCGGCTATTGTAAATAATAGTGCTATGAACATTGGGGTGTTATGTATCTTTTCAAGTTAGTGTTTCATTTTCTTTGGCTATATACTCAGGAGTGAAATTGCTGGATTATATGGGAATTCTTAGTTTTTAGGGGAATATTCTTACTGTATTCCATAGGGACTGCACTAATTTACATTGCCAGCAATCCTGTACAAGGGTTCTTTTCCTCCACATTGATCGATTCAGTTTTCTATTCATATATCTATCTTTTAATTTATTTTTTAGGAAATCATACTTGCACCATGAATATATATTAGTACATAAATGAATTCTATAGAGTGATTGTATGGATCAAATTAGATAATGCTTATAAACCACTTAGTTCTGCACCTGGAACACAGGGACTGCCCAATAAGTGGTAGCTACTCTGTTACTCTTCTTATTGCTCTTATCATCATTTTAGTTATCATTATGGATGTTTATTATAGGAGAGAAAAAATGTATAGATACATAGTAAAGCCCAAATATGAGCCTAGTCACTGGAAAGAATTCATAGAGGAAAGAAGGAGAGATGATTTTCCTGCCTTTCATTAGGGTGACCAGTAGAGAGTTCAGAGGGTATGACTACAATTCGGTATGCACATCTTCAATTCGGAATCTCTCATTGGAAAAGACCCTGATGCTGGGAAAGATTGAAGGCAGGAGGATAAGGGGATGACAGAGGGTGAGATGGTCAGATGGCCTCACTGACTCAATGGACATGAGTTTGAGCAGGCTCCAGGAAATGGTAAAGGACAGGGAAGCCTAGCGTGCTGCAGTCCATGGAGTTGCAGAGTCAGATACTATGAGCACCTGAACAACAACAACAAGTTATGATCTAGATTAATTGTCATATGTAGATTGGCTTAAATATAAAAATGAAGAAAAATTTTTAATAGTTTAATAACACTGCTATTTGGTTTATTTCAAATACATAGTTCTAAAGTACCTAGTTACTATTTTAATTGCAATAGATTGCAATAGAAACTAGAAAATTCAGATAAACAAAATGAAAACTCCAAATTAAAATTATTTATTATTAAATAATTTTATGGATTACATATGAATAATGCTTCCCTAAATGTATGCTGCTGCTGCTGCTGCTAAGTCGCTTCAGTCGTGTCTGACTCCGTATGACCCCATAGATGACAGCCCACCAGGCTCCCCCGTCCCTGGGATTCTCCAGGCAAGAACACTGGAGTGGGTTGCCATTTCCTTCTCCAATGCATGAAAGTGAAAAGTGAAAGTGAAGTCGCTCAGTCGTGTCCACTTTGTGTGACCCCATGGACTGCAGCCCACCAGGCTCCACTGTCCATGGAATTTTCCAGGCGAGAGTACTGGAGTGGGGTGCCATTGCCTATGCATATATATAAATATAGTGTTACTATTTAGTATTACTAAATTATTTAGTATTTAGTTACTATTTAGTATTACCAAGCTATTATTTGAGTCATGTATATCCTTTTAGAATTTTCCAATCAAATTTGTATTTTCCTTCCCCTACTGTACACACATACGTGCACACACAAACATATCCACATACTGTACTTTTAGGGTTGCATGATTTTGTGGTTCTTAATAGTTCTGTTTATATATATAAATAGGACCTTAGACCTCTTTGCTATTAGCAAGCATCTAATCCAGAATAAAAAGCAACAAGGCCTTTAGAACTGTATAGGGCATTGATTTTTCTACCTACACATTAGCTTTTCCAAGTTTCATCCATCAGCTTCAGGTAGGGCGTCTCTCCTGTTTCCAGATGGAGAACATATCACCCAGCCCCAGTACTTAGCAAAAGGATTTCGCTTGCCGCGACGACTGGTTTAGGAACAGACTGTGCCGTGCTGTGCAAAGCACTTCAGTCCTGTAACCCACCAGGTTCCTCTGTCCATGGTTTTTTACAGGCAAGAGTGCTGGACTGGGTTGCCATGCACTCCTCCAAGGGATCTTCCCAGCCCAGGGATTGAACCTATGTCTTCTGCATCACAGGCAGATTCTTTACCACGGAGCCACCAGGGAAGCCCGTGGATGTGTGACCTACGTTGGTCCAATTAGAATGCATCTCGGGACTAAGTTAGGGCCTCTTTTTCCTGTTAGGCCTGAAGCTACCACATGGAGCCTGCAAGTGAAACTAACAAGGGTCAGTGTCAATGTGATATCGTAAAAATTCTAAGAACTCATGGTAATCTTTGAGCCCCTAGATCATTATCTGCATATATTTGTACTCTGGCCTCCTCAATCACATCAACAAGATAAAAATTCCTGTTTAGAATATAGCTGATGAACAAAGTTTTGCTTATGTGCAGCAGAAATCCTCTTAACCATTACAGGCACAAATCACAAAAGCCAAACTTGAGTTTTAGTTCTAATGCCTCCCCAAAGAAATTCCTTTTCTGTATAAACTAATGGGCAGAAGGAGTGAACACATTCAGACTTAGGCCAGCCAAGAACACATGGCCCCTTAGAAGAGATCATGCCATCTGTCTCCTGCTGGAAAGGCCTTTCTTTCTGTACGTTTCAAATACCCCTCTGTGTCATGGATCTCTAAATGCCAAAAGTTGTTCTAATTCCTCAAGCTCAACAAGCAAACAGAAACCATAAAATTTTGATGAACATCAATCAGGGAAGAAAATCTTACAATCGGATTATAAAAGTTCCCTCATGAGATGGTTGCACTTGTAAAAGACATCTGTGGTTCAGAATAACAAGTTATCTCCCCATCAGTTCTCATCAAGCTTAACAAATACCCAACACATAGAGTAACCCCTTTAATTACTGAACTCTTTGTTCCGTTAGGCATCAGACTCTCTCAGCACATCAAAACGGTGCCCACCCCCGTTGGAGGCAATAATATCTCCAGCCATCCTTGCCATGGGCCAGTATGACAGAGCTTTTCCCAAAGGAAAACACACACTTGGTATCAAAAAAAAAAAGGGGGGGGGCATCAGAAGACCTTGTTTGAAAACTAGAGCAAAGAGAAAAATAATGCAGTCAGGTATATTTAAGGGGTCTGCTAAACAAATATATACACTGTTTTACCGTATTGACATTTTGAAGGTAACACTTTAAACACTTTGTGTTATTTTAAAACCTTGTTGTGTTCTGTAATCTTCCTAGCCTCTCATACCCAGAGCAATTTATCTGTACTTCTCTTGTGGAATTTATCATTTGCTACTGTTATTATCGCTCTCTGGGTAGTGTAAGTCTTATCTTTGCTACAAGAATTCAGACTCCTTGAGGGGAGGGAGCCTCTGTATCCCTATATCTCAGACATGACATAACACAGAAGCTTGTAGATACTGGCCTTCCATAAATACTAGAAAATGAAAAAAAAAAAGTTTAAGTGTGTGTGTGTGTGTGTGTGTGTGTGTGTGTGTGTGTGTTTTTAAACAGGGTAAACCTGAATGGAAACAGAAAACTTTCCTTTTCTTGTTAATGCAGATTGGTTAGAACAAAGTTGTAAAAGTTATTTAGTAAAGGATTGCAGCTCAAATTTTGGTGAAGAAATCGTTTTTCATAGAAGCTCAGTTGTTTCCTAATATATATAAACTCATTAACTGAAGTAATATTTTTAAAAGCTATTGATAAAACTAAGCATAGAATGAAAATTGGAAAGTGTTAGTTCCATGGAGAGATGGAAAACTGCTGCTTTTTGCAGACTTCAGTATTTTATTCAGCCAGTGACATCACGGAATTTATGTCACCAATCTTGCTTAATAGGACATGAGGGAAAGGCAGGGTGGTCAGAGCAGAGAACTGTCAACTGAGAAGGCGCTTGTCCCCTGGCAAGCTAAGTAAAGTGAACTGAAGGGTTTGTTTTTATTTGCTTTTGTGGTAGGGAAATTGAAATCTAGAAGAGGAAAAAAACCATGAGAGAAAGAGAATGTAGAACTACTCTCAGTTTCCAAAGAACAAAAGACAGAATTATGAATGAGTCCCAGAAAGCCTGCTGAGATGAAAAGACACCATTTTGACCAAAGAATTCTTCCTTTCAGGCCTAAAAACTTGAAAACCTGAATTAAGACCAGTCACAAATTAGTGTGATATGAGCAGCAAGTTATACTGTGTTCATTGGTTTCACTCAAACCTGGCTCTAAATACACAGATAGTTTAAGACATTGATATGTCCCAAGCCTGCACTTTTCTACTGGAAAACGTGGTAGTAGTTACTTATTATTTTACCTTGTATTCAAAAAGAAATTATTAGATCCAAATGGGATGGAATTGTTAAAGCATAAAACAAGAGGTCAATAATGGTAATAGATGACTAAGAGATCCTTAAATTCTAGTCAATGTGCAGTTAGTGACAAAGAACAATTTCTTACCAATTATACTTCATTAAAGCCGAACGATCGTATGTAAAACTTATAGGAATTTTTCTACTACAATTACTTTTAAAAAGGAAAAAGAAAAACAAAAATCTTTCCTTTGAGCTGGCTCCCATTCATATAAACATTACAAAATCACAAACTCCCTCAGAAAAGTATGAAGAATAAAGAAAAATATTTATTATTCTTCATTCTATAAGTAGAATCCTCAGTTCTATAAATAATAAGTAAGTATATTTGTATTCAACAAAATAACCATATTTGAATTCATTCTAATAAAAAAAAATATATTTCTTTCATTCTCCGTTTCTTCCGTTTCTCTGTGAACATGTTATCCCAGTCCACAGTTCAGGCATACAAAACAAACTATTTTTTCTTCCATAGAAACATATTTTACCCTTCAAGATTTGGATAATGTCATGAAACCTCAGCCAATTTGATTGTCTGGCTTCTCTTCTCCCTGGGGAAGCTTCTGAGTTCCAGAGAGGGTTTGTACCAGCTCCATGGATCAAGACAAGGATTCTGTTCCTTGGTCTCATTTCGCCATGCAGGCGCCAGTTGCTAAGTCCATCCTCTGCTTTTGTCTTTCGTCATAGGTCCACACAGGTAGCCAAAGTGATAGGCTCAGTTTCCACTCTCATGAGCCCTTCAAGTATTGTTTCTGCTGTTTCTGTGCAATACTTGGTTTTAGAGGAAGCATTCAGCTTCTAGGTCACTCTGGGCCACCCTCCGAGGCTTTGGAAAGATGTCTTTGGATGAGGAAATAATGGAAACAGTGAGAGACATTTTTTTGGAGGGGCTCCCAAATCACTGCAGGTTGTGACTGTAGCCATGAAATTAAAAGACACTTGCTCCTTGGAAGAAAAGTTATGAGCAAACTAGATAGCATATTAAAAAGCAGGGACGTTACTTTGCCAGCAAAGGTCTGTCTAGTCAAAGCTATGGTTTTTCCAGTAGTCATGTATGGATGTGAGATTTGGACTGTGAAGAAAGCTGAGCGCCAAAGAACTGATGCCTTTGAATAGTGGTGTTGGAGAAGACTTTTGAGAGTCCCTTGGACAGCAAGGAGATCCAACCAGTCCATCCTAAAGGAAATCATTCCTGAATATTCAATGGAAGGACTGATGCTGAAGCTGAAAAGCCAATACTTTGGCCACGTGATGTGAAGAACTGACTCATTGGAAAAGACCCTGATGCTGGGAAAGATTGAAGGTGGGAAGAGAAGGGGACGACAGGATGAGATTGTTGGATGGCAGCAGTGACTGGATGGACATGAATTTAAGTAGGCTCTGGGAGTTGGTGATGGACAGGGAAGCCTGGCGTGCTACAGTCTATGGGGTTGCAAAGAGTCAGACACAACTGAGCAACTGAACTGAACCTCGGACTGAACTCAACAACCATTTCGGGGATACCACTGCTTCCTGGAACTGAGTTTGTTCTTATGCTCAGTCATGTCTGACTCTTTTGCAGCCCCACTGACTGCAGCCTGCTAGGGTCCTCTGTCCATAGAAATTAAAGGCAAGAATACTGGAGAGGGTTGCCATTTCCTTCTCTACGGGATCTTCCCAACCCAGGGATTGAACTTGCATCTCTTGCATCTCATGCATTAGCAGGTAGATTCTTTACCACTGCACCATCTGGGAAGCCCAGCCCAGATTTCAGTTTAGATGAATTTATTCTAGAAAAGATGGACACAGTGATAGAAGGAATGTGTAGAATCAGCAGGGGAGGGGGAATATTTTCTTCTCTTATTATGTTTTTCCAAACATAATTGGCTTGGAGCCCTCTCAATTCTATTAAAGGCTTTAGGCTGGAAACCAAAGTCAGGGGAAAATTGGCTTCCTTTTTTTTTTTTTTTTTTTTCTGGCTTGCCACTTCCCTCTCCTGAGGCAAGGACCAGGGGTGCCCTGGCTTTTTGAATAAGAAGAGAGTCCAGGAGAAAAAAAACAATCAAATACTGTTTAATATTTCAAGACTTTCCAAGGAAATAGGAAAAATGCCTATGAAGGTATATGGAAGAAAATTAGCATAAAGTTGAGTTTAGGTGAAAGAAATTAGCATAAATTAGAATAAAGTACTGATTTTGCTGATCTCTTTGCCTCTAAGCAATCCTATAGAAATGAACTTTGAATCTCTTTCAAACTGAGAAATTTGACAAAGGCATTATTTCCTATTACATATTCTTCTGTAGATTTGGTGGTATGCTCTGAAACATCTCTAGGGAAAAGTTTTTTTTCTTTAGAAGAAACTTGCCCTCTATGCAATATATCTAGTACCAATAACTGGTCATCCTGGCCCTTGGATGTCTTTCTAAGGCATACAGATAAAGTTCTTTTCAAACTCTTTAATAAATTAATCCTTTCCAAACCAATGTGGACTTCCCTAGTGGCTTAGCTGGTTAAGAATCTTCCTGCCATGCAGGAGACCTTAGTTTGATGCCTGGGTTGGGAAGATCTCCTGGAGAAAGGAATGGCTACACATTCCAGTATTCTTGTCTAGAAAATCCCATGGACAGAGGAGCCTGGTGGGTTACAGTCCTTGGGGTTGCAAAGAGTCGGACACACCTGACCAAGGACTCTTGGGTTCTGAAGAAGTGACAGAAACACATTTCTGAGCTATAGGAATTAATGTTCTGGCCATTGTGGTGAGAGAGGCACCTGGTTCCCTGTAGGAAGCAATAGCAGAGCTTCTGGCATCCAGACCTAAGTACAATAGAGTATCATAGGTCAGACAGTGATGGAGCAGCATTTTCCCACAAAAGGTCCTTTAGTGGGACTAAAAATTGTCCCTGTATTTGTGACTCAAGAATCTAGTGCTCCTGCCCTCCTGGAGAGTCATAAGTTGCAAGTAACCTTTCATAAATTTCTTTTCTGGTTAGAGTTGCTATTGCTTGCAATGCAAAACACCTTTATAATTACTGAACAAATAAATAATTAATCAGAGAGTATTACATTTATAGGTTAAATAACAAAACTATTTTCATTCCTATTGATATGTTAACACTGTTACTGAGATTCTAAAGAGAAGAAAACACCAAAACATTTAAACACTAGCCATTTTTTATATAGTCCAGAGGACACGGTAACCCAATCTTAGTAAGCGAATAGGTTTTCCACTTCTTTTCTTTCCTGTTTATACTTATGGTGCATATATGTTTTTGAGTTGTTAAAAAGAGTGAGTTCTTACAGGTATAGTTTTTATTATGGTGATTTGTTTTAATACAGTTCTATGAAAGATGAAACTGAGCTGCCTAATACAATTACTCTAAACACCAAGGCATTCATCCTGTGAGCAATTACTGACTCCTTTCTGTATATATTGGGTAGCTAAGATGGAATGCACAAAATTAATAATGAGTTAATTCCAGCTATCAAGCAGCACTCACTACCACAGTTTCCATGGAAAAACAATGATATTCAAACTAGAAAAGGTCTGCTTGCCTGGCTTGTGTGCTCAGTCTTGTCCAACTCTTTGTAAACCCACCAGGCTCCTCTGTCCATGAGATTTTCCAAGCAAAAATACTGGAGTGGGTTGCCGTTTCTTTCTCCAGAGGATCTTCTGGTCCCAGGGATCGAACTCTTGTCTCTTGCCTCTCCAAGGTCAGGCAAGTTCAGTTCTTGACCAGCTGAGCCACTGGGGAAGCCCCCAAAGTTCTCCTTGCTGCTGCTAAGTCACTTCAGTCGTGTCTGACTCTATGCAACCCCATAGACGACAGCCCACCAGGCTCCCCATCCCTGGGATTCTCCAGGCAAGAACACTGGAGTGGGTTGCCATTTCCTTCTCCAATGCATGAAAGTGAAAAGTGAAAGTGAAGTTGCTCAGTTGTGTTTGACTCTTAGCGACCCCGTGGACTGCAGCCCACAGGTTCCTCCATCCATGGGATTTTCCAGGCAAGAGTACTGGAGTGGGGTGCCATTGCCTTCTCCATAATTTTCATTCATTTCTCAAATCAATTGTTCTTTCCCTGGAAACTATTTATTGCTGAGATTACCCAAGGAAAATGTCATCCTGTCCCTACGGGTCACACTGGTACTATTGAGAATTGTCATTTTACATTAAAAAAACATGGACCATGTTAACATAACAACTGCCCTTTGGGAAAACAACCAGATGAATCAGTTAGGTACCTCCAACAATGGCCATGTGCCTTGTGAGAATCCTAGAGTCTCCCTCCCACCCTACTCTCATTCTAACTGAGCCCTGTTTTGTGGTATCAATAACTAATTACATTATAGTTTTGCTTCAGTAACATAGATTGATGATTTCATTATACCATTTAATTAGAAATGTTTTTAATTTATCAGGAAGAAATTGTTTAATTGGTGAAAGAACAGCTGTGGCAGGTCACACGGAAAGAAAATGACCAAGTAACAGAAAATGGCAAACTTTGCGGGGAACTCCAAGGGTCACTGAAACCTTTAGGAGTATATTATATGAAGGGAAAGAAGTCTGCCATTTGTCATATTTCATCTGATCAACACTTCTGAACTTTATCACCTATGTTACCAGTACAGGATGCATGGGTAGCTGCAAGAAGTACTTGCAGAGCCAAGGTCCACTCTGGATCAATAAATCCCATTTCCCCAT
Organism: Madoqua kirkii; assembly: GCA_006408675.1. Classification (NCBI taxonomy): domain Eukaryota; kingdom Metazoa; phylum Chordata; class Mammalia; order Artiodactyla; family Bovidae; genus Madoqua; species Madoqua kirkii. Next base: position 99,166 of record SJYC01095905.1, on the reverse strand, counting down.
AATATGGCATCACCACAGTTTCAAGGTATACAAAGGCGAACTTTAGTCCCTGGATGTAGCTGCTTCATGGATAATAAACACTACTCTTCTTCTGTTGCCCCAAATAGTAGCAGGCATAACTATTTTATTAGAGGAATAACTAGGATTCGACTTGTCAGACTCTAGCTTGATTTCCTAGTATCAGTCAGGGATGCTGGCAGACTGGAAATTTCAGGAAGGACTTCTGTGTTAAGTTTTGACATGAAATTTCTTTTCTGAGAAGCCCCAGTTTCTGCTCTTAAGGGCTTCAATTGTTTAGATGAGACCTACCCACATAATTGGAGTAATCTCTTTCACTTAAAGCCAAACTGATCATAGATGTTAATGACATCTACAAATACCCAGCAATATCTAGACAGGGTTTTGGGCAAACAGCTAGATATCACAGCCTAGCCAAAACGACATAAAACATAACCATCACACTTATTGGCAAAAAACCTCCCAGGGTTCTATTTTCATATTTTACCCTTAGCTCTCTAGATAAGAACAAGATGTTTCAGGGTGAATGTTATCTGTCTTCATGTATACAAGGAACACATTAATCAATTATGGTACACTTTTCCACTGAGTGCAGAAATATTTCTCAACCCAGTGCTCTAAAATGCCACTTCCATTTTCTAAAGCTAGCATGCAAAGTAAAATATATTGACTCTTCAGTCCTAAGTAATTGACTGCTTTTAGCTTTTGTTTATGTGCAGATTGTTACAATATAGTTGGGAGCTGAATATTGAAATCATTCACTAAGAATCATTCAAAGAGGACATGGTCAGATATGACTGCAGAAAAAGAAATGATGGAACTGCAAAATTCCAACACTTGCAGAGGGGGATGAGAGGACCCAAAAGAGATGCATCGTAAGTCAAGAAATGCATAGGGCAGTTAAAATAAGTATGAACCGGTGAGCAAGACAAAGTTTCCACAGGCAGTGACAAGAGGGGAGAGCTGAAATTTCATTATCAAAGGGGACAAGGCTGAGTCAAAGAAGATTTCCATGGCAAATCCAAGATGAGTGTTTGGGTCGAGAGGATGTTATGAGTACGTGAAGGATCTATCCTAGATTTTAAAAGTGTTCTCTGCCAAGTTGAGGAGTGGCCACAATTCCCATTTCATAAGCTTTGGTTACCATAGTCTTTATAACCTGGGGAGACACTGAACCTAGCTTTTAGGCTTCCTGGTCAAGTCGAGTGAGTACTATGACACAGTGGTCTTCTTCTGCTGCCATTAACCAAGTTCATGGACAGTAGGCAGTATAATCAACATGTGATTAATCAAAAGCTGTGTTTCTAATTGCCACCTTCAACCTTTGAATTTTAACTAGGTCTGATCTTTTATGAATCATGTAGAATTCATGTCCTTTATAGTCATGTTTCTGTTTCCTTATTTCCCTTCATGATTTGAACAATCACAGCCATCACTGTCTCATACAATCAGAATGCCAGAGGTATCTTTGTCTCAGCATCTCCCTCAATGTCAAAGCGCCAAGTCCTATGATTTCTCTCCACTCTTTCTTTGTCATTTGCCCTCTTTGCTCATTCATCCTCTTTTACCTAGACTTCTTTCAAGATCTCTTTAGAGACCTCCTTGTCTCCTATGTCTGCCACTCTGATATATATTCCCCCCTTTCAATAGATCAAAGGTCCTTAAAACAGGATTTAGGTGCTACTCCTTGCATCAAAGCCTTGTGTGCTTAGGTGTTAAGTCATGTCCCACCTTTTGTGACCCCTTTTGTAGCCCACTGAGCTCCTCTGCCCACAGGATTTCCCAGGCAAGAATATTGCAGTGGGTTGCCATTTCCTTCTCCAAAGGATCTTCCCAACCCAAGGATCCAACCCACATCTCCTGTGTCTCCTCTATTGCAGGAAGAGTCCTTACCCATTGAGCCATCAGGGAAGCCCCCATAATCCTATAAAGTAAGATACAAATTCCTTAATTTAACATTCTGTGTCTTCTCTAATCTAGAAGATTAAACCATCTTTCCAGCATTGTCCCCACCAGCATCCTACTCTGAAATTTACAATTAAAAAGGTTATGCTACTTGCCATTTCCAGACACTGACCAGTATACATTTCCACACGTGTATTGTCTACTGGTTGGTTTCTATGCCTCTGTTAGACCTTTCCTCAAACTCCAACTATAAAAATACTTCTTTTGGAAACATCTTCCCTGACCTCTTACTACAAGGGAATTCTCTTTCTTTTTAATGAATCCTTACAATCCTTGTAAAATATAGCATTTGACTATATCCTATCCAAGAAAGGACTGTATTCCCCTTACTACATAAACACTTTGATGATATGAATCACTTTTTCACTCATCTTTTTTTTTACCCATAGTGTATTTCACCACTAAACTAACTTTCACTGAGAGTGTTAATTGTACACTGCATATTTGGCAAGTGGAATAATACATTTAAGAATGAATCAATCCTTGGAGAAAACTCATTCCTCAGTCACCTCTCCTAATCCACGTGAATGAAAGATTTGGTTAGCAGAGATAATTGCAATCTCAAGAAAATCCCTCAATTTTGCAGTAGGCACTTCTCTAGCAAATCCTTTTACTGAAGCAATTTACAAATAGTGAAAAAAATTCAATATGAGTTATCTCCTTCACTCTCTATACTCAACCTCATTTATTCTTATATTCTTCCATTCAACAGGCATTTGCTGTGTTTTTATATTCCAGGCCCAATGCTAGATGTTAGAACTCTGGAGGACACAATTCCTGCCTTCAAGGCCTTTCCAGTGGGGTGTTAGTTTTAAAGTCAACTTTAATGTAATCACAGTAAAGTAAGACAAGGGCTGTAACAGAAATGCAGATAGACTTGGAAGGCAAAGGAGGAATATCGAGATTCAGTGAAGACTTTGCTGAGATGGGAAGATCTCAGCTGGTAATTTTAAGGAAAAGTAGAAGCTAGGTAGATTAACACTTTAAGAGAAGGGAGCCCTCCAGGAAGAGAAATTGCATACGTGAAAGGACAAAGGCTAAGCCTGGCCTTGCCTCCTAATGGGAAAAGTCTCTTCTGAGCTTGCAAAGAGCAAGGTTAAATAATGAGTTCCTAGGGTCTTCTTTTAAAATTATGATGCAGTAAGCAGGAAGTCCCAGAAAGTGTGCTAACATGATTGTTGTCCTTGAGGACATGATGCATACCTTAGGCCCTTAAAGTCCTGACTCCTCATAGGGACCAGGTGGTCTCCAGGTCACTCAGAGAGTCACCTCATGTGTGAAAGACATTGGGCTTCCCTGGTGGCTCAGAGGTTGAAATGTTTGCCTGCAAGGAGGGAGACCTGGGTTCAATCCCTGGGTCGGGAAGATCTCCTGGAGAAGGAAATGGCAACCCACTCCAATATTCTTGCCTGGAGAATCCCATGGATGGAGGAACCTGGTAGGTTATCGTCCATGGGGTCACAAAGAGTTCGACACGACTGAGTGACTTCATTACCGCCAAAGTGTGGAGCCCTTCTGCCCTGCCTCTGGTGAGTGAGTCCAACTTTTTAACTTTTAATTTGCAACTTCAAAAGCTTAGACAACCAAACAACATTGATTTTATTGCATATTCCAAGATATCATCATCATAATTAATCTCCTAGAAAACAATATTGTCTTTGTATTTCCAGAAAAGCAAGGGGCTAAGTTAGTTCTTGGTGATTATCCCCAAAGGGTGCTACTAATCTACTTTATTATTCAACTTTTAAACAGTTTAATACAATTCTTGATTATTAATATGATTTTAATATCTGATACTGCAAAAGGATAATAATGTTATAGAGCAAAATCAGGAGGAAAGGTAAAATTATCATCACTACTGGTAATTTTTCTGCTGGTTCAGTTCAGTTGCTCAGTCATGTCCGACTATTTGAGACCCCATGAATTGCAGCACGCCAGGCCTCCCTGTCCATCACCAACTTCCAGAGTTCACTCAGACTCACATCCATCGAGTCCGTGATGCCATCCAGCCATCTCATCCTCTGTCGTCCCCTTCTTCTCCTGACCCCAGTCCCTCCCAGCATCAAAGTCTTTTCCAATGAGTCAGCTCTTCGCATGAGGTGGCCAAAGTACTGGAGTTTCAGCTTTAGCCTCATTCCTTCTAAAGAAATCCCAGGGTTGTTCTCCTGCTAGTAGGTGCTGCTAAAAACATGCTTTATTACTTGGGTCTAACATCACTGCAGATGGTGACTGCAGCCATGAAAGTAAAAGACACTTGCTCCTTGGAAGAAAAGCTATGACCAACCTATACAGCATATTGAAAAGCAGAGACATTACTTTGCCAACAAAGGTCCATCTAGTCAAAGCTATGGTTTATCCAGTAGTCATGTATGGGTGTGAGAGTTGGACTATAAAGAAAGCTGAGTGCCAAAGAATTGATGCCTTTTAACTGTGGTATTGGAAAAGGTTCTTGAGAGTCCCTTGGACTGCAAAGAAATCCAACTAGTCCATCTTAAAGGAAATCGGTACTGAATATTCACTGGAAAGACTGGTGCTGAAGCTGAAACTCCAATACTTTGGCCACCTGATGTGAAGAACTGACCCATTTGCAAAGACCCTGATGCTGGAAAAGATTGAAGGCAGGAGGAGAAGGAGATGACAGAGGATGAGATGGTTGGATGGCATCACCGACAGGATGGACATGAGTTTGAGTAAACTCCGGGAGTTGGTGATGGACAGGGAGGCCTGGCATGCTATAATCCCTGGTGTCACAAAGAGTCATACACACTGAACAACTGAACTGATTTGAACTGAACTTAACAATTCAGAATAAAATGAATCCAATCCACCAGGGAGCCAGAAAAAGGGGGAGTGGCTAAATTCTTTTTCCCCACTGCATAATTCAGTAAAATTGAGATATAAAGGTGTTTCCATCATCCAGAAGAACAAATGTTCATTCACCAAATATTTGTTGAGCACCTTCTATGCATGGAGCCCTAGACTAAGCATCTAGGCTCTAAAATTCCTTTTTCTCAAGTGGTCACATTTTATTTGAGGAATCAGATGGGAAAAGAATAGATCGAATTGAGTCACATGGTAGAATAGAGGCATGAACCAAGCACTCTAGGCTCACAAAGGAGGAAACTATGTTTTCTTCCTGGATAAGCCCAGAAAGGGTGAAAGCTCACAGAAATAATCTTACAGAAGTGGTAAAAGCAGATGACAGGTAACAGTTCCTCTACCTAAAAGAGAAAGAGGAAGTGCCTGGGCCCGTGGCAGGACACGCACACACGCAGGGACTCGTCCATCCTGTTCACTGCCATACCCACTGCCTGGCAGCCTGATGCTGTCACTCAGGATTTATCGGACAGATGGATGAACTCTGGCACAAGGATAACAGAATGTGAGAAGTCTTGTTATCTTGACTCCTATCTGACCGTGCATGCTAAAGCGCTTCAGTCGTATTCGACTCTTTCGACCCCATGGACTGTAGCCCTCCGGGTTCCTCTGTCTATGGGGTTCTCCATGCAAGGATACTGGAGTGAAGAATCCTACTCCAGGGAATCTTCTCAACCCAAGGAAAGAACCCACATCTCTTATGTCTCCTACGTTGGCAGGGATATTCTTTACCACTAGTGCCACCTGAGAAGCCCCTGACCATACTTTTCCATTAAACTGTTAATAATTTCTGCTATCTAATGCAGGTTTACAGTCCATTATTAGCAATGCAAAAATGCAAAAACCTCTGAAAGCCAGAATGTATTTTTCTGATTTCTATAGTGTCAAAATGTAACCTGACTTGATCTCATTCAGTGGAAAAACCTGACCTGGACTAACATAAGGCTATTTTTAATCTTTGTTTACTCTAATTAGTGTGAATATGTATCGTTCTACAGAGAAAATAATAGTGTGTTTGATAATGGGGTGCTGCCCTGGACTTTGCCAGGAGTGCTGTATAACATGCTGTATATGCACCTTTCTAAACCTGAAAAACTTTGAATTTCAAAGCACATTTGCCCCCAAGAGTTTTAGATGAAAAATCATAGACCTGTAAAACATTATGATAAACCTATGAAATTTACAGATCCTATAAACTTTTCCTTCTTTATTTCCTTCTGGCTTATTGTTTGAGGTTTGTCTTATGCTAAACTCAGTCCAGGTTGGTGTGTTGCCTTACTGTGGTCCCGAATTACTGTCACTCATGTATGTGATGAATTCCAGTCCAACCTCCCTCCCTGTGGCTTGACGTATCCAGGGGTCCAGTATTGGCTCCAAGTGACCGAAAGTACTTCTTTCACTTGACCCTGATACACTGTCACTGTTTCAGTGATCATAAAATGTCTAGTACCTCTTTAACAGTCATAGAGGCAGGGTGCACCCTCTGTGTGCCAAATGGAAAGAGACAGCTAAGTAAGAAATCCCCTTCACCTTAATGTGAATGGACTATTGTAGGGTGCCTCAGAGACCAGAAAATTCAATACACTGAAAGAGAAAAGTGCAGAGAAGCAAGGAAATCAAGGCAAAGACCAACACTGTCTATTGAAAATCTTGCACAGACAAAACCTGAACAGGAAGATAAAGAAAATCTACTTGTACGGAGCAACTCGTATCTATTAAATGTTGCAGCTGTTGATTTGTCGTCACATTTAATCCACACAATTACCCAGAGAGAGCTATTGGGATACTTTTATTTTACAAAGAAGGAAAGGTATATTAGGATAGAAAAAACTTCCCTTAAACATATAGAATTGGGAAGAGGAAACCTGGAATTAGGGAGGACAGAGATAGGGCGCTCCCACAAAATATGCCACACTGCCTCACACAGCCCTGTTTAAAGCCGCATGACAAAGGATGCTGGCTGGGAAAGAGGAGTGGCCCCCGCTCTGCTCTCCTAGACAGTGCATAACACCCATTCGGTTTATCACTATTAGCAGCAGTCAATAATGAAGAGTCAATCGGCCATGCTTGCGTACACTGTGTCGAATTTATTTTTACAGTGATCAATAGCCGTGGAACAGTGAACCGCTGCTGTAGCCTGGGCTTTGTCCTGGACACTTCTCTTATAGTGAATTGTCTTCTCTTGCAAGAAAAGCATTACAAATTCTAAGACTCAGAGAAGTTGAGTAAATTTCCGAGGGTTCCTCTACTAGCAAGTGGTGGAGATGGGATTGAATAATACAATTATCTAACTCGAAACACACCTGTTCGTCCCATACATCATGCGGAAACACTCAAATATGGAGCTCTTGCTGGCACTGAATCACAAGGGCCATCTATTATTCACAGCACTTACCCCTGAAGCATTACTGAAGGGGAACAGAAGGCTCAGTACACCGCCACACTGGATCTCTCCCAACAAAGGAGAGACACAAAAGCACACGTGGAATTTGAAATGCCCGAGAATAGCCACCTCTGACTTACTTGGCTCTGAGAGTACAATCTCCTTTTAGAAACACAAAACCAAAATGTGTATTTGGACATATTGTAATCCACTCACTCTTTATACAAACTAAGGAAGCCATTCATGAATTCTGGAAGTTGTCCCACAGGTGTACCGCTAGGCCACAGTGGACTGAGCTATGGACAGGCCACCCGTGACGTGGCCACCTAGCATACGGCAGCATGAATGAGAAGGTGCACAGATATAAGAAAATCGGCCCTGCTCCCTTCATAAAGAGGGACTGCAGTCAGAAGATTCTCTTCTGAATATGACATGCAGTGGAACTGAGAAGGCTACGTCCCTAGCACAGAGCCCTGAGTCCAGGGCTCCTCTCTGTAGCCTATTCTCAATGGCCTTTGAGACATCCCTTCCCGCCACATCCCCAGCACCCTAAGAACTAGACGGTGCAGGGGTTCTCAGCCCACCCTCATCCCTCAGGGTAGCAGAGTTGCTGACGGGGATTAAATATGCATGTGAAGCGTGGGAAGTGTTGCTGTAGTCACAGGGACTGGAGATTTGATCTTTTAGTGGGAGGGGATGAGAAATCTAAAGGGGATACATGAGACTGTCCAGGAAAATAGCAAGATATCAGTTCCTTTGTTGGGAAATACTGCCATAAAGCCGTTGCTTGGTCCCAAGCCTGCGACTGAAGTCTGATGTCAAAATACTTCCTTGCCTCTCTGATCCCTCAAACACTTCTCTTGTGCAAAAGGTATTACTAAACACCATATTGCCTCAGATACTGAAATTAGTAGCTCAGCTGATAAAGAATCTGCCTGCAGTGTAGGAGACCCCAGTTCAGTTCCTAGGTTGGGAAGATCCCCTGGAGAAGGGATAGGCTACCAACTCCAGTATTCTTGGGCTTACCTTGGGTGACTTATTCTTGAGTGGCTTGCTGCTGCTGCTGCTGCTAAGTCGCTTCAGTCATGTCCAACTCTGTGCAGCCCCATAGACAGCAGCCCACCAGGCTCCCCCACCCCTGGGATTCTCCAGGTAAGAACACTGGAGTGGGTTGCCATTTCCTTCTCTTGGGTGGCTTAGATGGGTAAAGAATCTGCCTGCAATGTGGAAGACCTGAGTTCGATCGTTGGGTTGGGAAGATTCCCTGGAGAAAGGGAATGGCTACTCACTCCAGCATTCCTGCCTAGAGAATTCCATGGACAGAGGAGCCTGGTGGGCTACAGTTTATGGGGTCGAAAAGAATTGGACACAACTGAGCGACTTTCACTTCACTTCATGTTCTACAAATTTAGCTATAAACTGATAAACAATGTAGAGAAAGAGACGAAATGAGAGAAACAATACAAGCATTCTTAATCCAAGTTGCAAATATTAGATTTCTTGACTTAAACAATTAACGCTTGACCTAGAAATGATCATCATAGAAAAAACGGCATTGTTCTTCATTGTCCAAGAGTAACCTTTCAGGCACCCTCCCCTAATTCTATACCTTAATTTCAATCCCAAATGTAATCCTTGGTAGGAGTAGATGGGTAGAATATTACTGCTGAATTATCTGCTTCTGCACCAATGGAGGCACCTTCCGGTTGAGTATTTGCGTACACAACGTATTACAGCAGTCAGCACACCATGACCCGCGGGCCACATCCAGTCAGGCCCTGTTTTCATATGACCTCGAAGTTAGGAATGCTTTTTTCTATTTTTAAAGAGTTAAAAAGAACAAAGGGGGAGGAGGAGGAAAGGGAGGATATGTGACAAAGGTACCATATGGCTTCACAAAACCTAAAATACTTACTACCTTGGTTTTTATATATAAAAAAATTTTTTTGCTGAGTTCTGTATTATTGGGCTTCCCTGATAGCTCAGTTAGTAAAGAATCTGCCTGCAATGCAGAAGACCCTGGTTCAGTTCCTGGGTTGTGAAGATGCCCTGGAGAAGGGATAGGCTACCCACTCCACTATTCACGGGGTTCCCTGGTGGCCCAGCTAGTAAAGAATCCACGTGAAATGTGGGACTATCTGGGCTCGATCCCTGGGTTGGGAAGATTCCCTGGAGAAGGGAAAGGCTACCCATTCACTTCAAGCATTTTGAGAGCAAGGTGGTGATACTGGCATTCTTTAGAGAGTACTGATGAGCCACAGCACCATGTAAAAGATCCCTAACCCAGGACATATTTTTAATAATGAAGATGAAGAATAGATAGCTCCTAGTGTGCCACACCTGTATGTGGACAGGAAAAAGTTAGTCATTCAGTCGTGTCTGACTCTGTGACTCTGTCCCCGCTAGGCTCCTCTGTCCTCGGTATTCTCCAGGCAACAATATTGGAGTAGTTCGCTATTTCCTTCTCTAGGGGATCTTCCTGACCCAGGGGTCACTCAGTTCTCCTAGCACTGCAGGCAGAATCATTACCATCCAAGCCACCAGGGGAGCCGTATATGGACAGGAAGCTGTTGGCAAATAGAAATCCCCATTGCACTTCAGCAAAGGATCATGTCCTGGAGCTTATTTGCAAGAATGAACTCATTTTGCCTTAAGAGTATTTACCAACAGCCCTCTCTTCTTCCAGGTCTTTATTTCTGTGTTAGTGATTGTCCTATTCAACAGTCATTCTGAATTTTCCCTATCACTCCTACCTCAGTTTCCATTAATTCTTTTCTGTTGAGCAGTAATAAATTAGCAAGTATTGCCAAGAAGGGAATTATGAAGATCATAATTAACAAAGGAGTCAGTTGGAGGATTTAGAGTGAAGGCTGATCCCAGTCTAGTTTCACTGGGAGACAGCATCGTCTCAATCTCATTTGCCAGTAATTAGCTCTGCCTTTATTGCATTGTAAATACTGCCTTAATTACCAGGCTTCTTAGTTCAGAAGATGGAACTCTGTCACCTTATTGGATTTCATGTTCTGGCAATCCCTCGTCATCACTGTCGGAGACTTTGCTGTGCACAATAGATATAAGCAAATGCAGCTGGCAATGGCAGAGTGAGAGGATTACAAGAGGCAGAGATGAGCATATGAGAGATGGCACAGTCCTGGAGAAGGAGCCACCTGCCTCTCCCTAATTATCATCCTGATGCCTCTTATCCTGGAGTCTAGAGAGGAATTAGCAAACACAGATAAGGCAACTCTGTTGGGGTAGCCTCTGAAAAGGCTCAAGAAGCTTTTAGATGAGATAACAGTCTTCAGAACTTCCAGGCTACAAAGAGGAAGTAGTCAATAATTAGGCACTAATTAGCATCAGCTAGGAAATGGACCCAGAGATACAGAAGCCAGAGTGCAGGGAATGCAAATTTGAGGCTCATTTACCCACTAATTCACTGTGGGTCTTAGATAAATGATTTCCCTTTTGGACCTCAGCTCTCACCACTGAAAACAAACGGAGTTAGGTTATGTTCACATGCTCAACTGAGTTCGACTCTTTGCGACCCCATGGACTATAGCCAGCTAGGTTTCTCCGTCCAGGGGCTTTCCCAGGCAAGAATACTACAATGGGTTGCCATTCCCTTCTCCAGGGGATCTTCCACTCCCAGGTACTGAGCCTGGGTCTCTTGCATTGCAGGTGGATTCTTTACCAATTATTCAGGGAAGCCTTGGGATTAGGCTAAGTGGTTGCATATAACTCCAGATCAAAAACTGCATGAATTTCAAAATTCTATGCGGAAATTCAACAGCAATTCAACTGCAAGTGGGCTGGACAGTCTGATGCCATTTCCCACCTCCAGCACATGTCTTTCCTTTCCATGTTCTGCTCCATGGTTAGCTCACTAAGTATCATACAAGAACTAACTGTTGGGTGCGACTCTCAACAACCAGGGGATAAGAGTGTGGGGTGGGCGCGCCAGTCTCCCATCTTCCGGGTGGATGATCCTGGGCCACATCAGGCAGGTTGCTCAGAGATATCAGAAGAAGAGAACTCTGTTGCCTACAGCAGTGACCTCAATAATGTTCCCCTCCTGTCAGCTTTTCTTCCTTCCTTACTCCTTCACATCTGCTCCCTAAGATCACCTCCTAAAAAACCTCCTTCCTCCCAAATACCTGTTTCAGGTTCTGCTGTCAGGGAACACAAACTAAGACAGCCTTTCAGTTTACAAAACAAAGACATTTAGTGTGAGAAGGAAATAATGCAATTAGACTGAAGGCAATGTTCTTTCTGCTGCCCTGGGTGGGTATGGATGGACAGCCCACTTTGTTGAGAAACATCCCCAGAAGAGAGCTTCCTTCTTAGCATCTCATCCAAAAAGACACAATCTACTAATAGAGAAATAGAAACAAACCTCATTATATAAAGGGGGCTTTCCAGATAGTGCTAGTGGTAAAGAAGCTCCTGCCAGTGCTGGAGACATAAGAGATGCAGGTTCAATTCCTGGGTAAGGCATTTCCTTTGGAGGAGGAAATGACAAGCAACCCACTCCAGTATTCTTGCCTGGAGAATCCCATAGGTAGAGGAGCCCGGTGAGATACGGTCCATAGGGTCCATACAATCCATAGTGTTGCAAAGAGTCGGACACAACTGAAGCAACTTAGGACGACTATATAAAGAATAAGAAATACCATAAGTGATGGAAAATCATTAGCAACAAAAATAAAAGAACACAAGCTTTGATATCAAACAGACCTAGATATGAACCCTCGCTCTGCCATTGCATGGCTGTGTGACCTTGATGCAGAAGCTTTTTACAGTTTACTGTGCAACTCTGTAAGAAATCACAGCTGGTGCACTGGGATGATCCTGAGGGATGGGATGGGGAGGGAGTTGGGAGGGGGGTTCAAGATGGGGAATACATGTACACCCATGGCTGATTCATGTCAATGTATGGCAAAAACCACTACAATATTGTAAAGTAGTTAGCCTCCAATTAAAATAAATAAATTAAAAAAAAAAAAAGAAATCAGGAATAAATAGACTTAAAATAACAGTAAGTGAATGAAGTGAAAGTTGCTCAGTCATGTCTGACTCTTTGCCACCCCATGCATTGTAGCCTGCCATCCTCTGTCCATAGAATTCTCCAGGCAAGAATACTGCAGTGGGTAGCCATTCATTTCAGGTAACCATCCCAGCCCAGGGACTGAACCCAGGTCTCCTGCGTTGCAGGTGGCTTCTTTACTGCCTGAGCCACCAGGGAAGCCCACGAATACTAGAGTGGGTGGCCTCTCCCTTCTCCAGGGGATCTTCTTGACCCAGGAATCAAACTAGGGTCTCCTGCATTGCAGGCAGATTCTTTAAAAGCTAACCTCCCAATAAATGACCATTATCATTTCATCACTATTACCATTGTTATATATAATAATTTTGTGATTGCTAGTCAAACAAAAAAAGAAACGTATCATGCTGCAAATGATAACCTCACTCAAAACTGGAGTTTTAGTTACTTTGTGCCCTTTTGAAACAACAGGCAGGGAGTGTTTCTTTCTTCTTTTCTGATGATTGTAACAGCAAGACACAAGAAAATATAAATGAAAAGGAACACTGCAGATTGTACCCCTCCCTCTCTCTGCCGAGGACTTGGAGAAGGCCCCTTGATGACTCTTGGCACTGAAGCATTTCATTCCTTTGGGTTGTGGACTGACACTCCCACGGTTGATGAAGACTGAGACAGAGATCCACCCTCCCTGGCTCTCCCTTTCCCGAAACCACCTGTGCCAACTGTTACGGAATGCATCCCAGATTCTGCAGAAGCAGGCAAGCATCCAGTAATGAATACGCTGGGATGCAAAGCTATGTCAGAAAATCATCCAGTCTCAAGGACCTTAAATGTCAGCACATCTCTCCTACTGTGGCCTTGCCAAGTGGCTGCCCTGTAACTTCTGAACACTGCCACGTTCCGAGATGGCCTATTCCATATTGTGACAGCTCCGACTTCTAGAAAGCTTTATATCCTCTATATCCATCCAAAAATTTTCCCTGTAGCTTATGCTCATCATTTGTTATACTTCTAAATCTATTAAGTCATTTAGAATAAAAGTGAATCTTTTCTCCATATGGTGACCCTTGAAAAAATTGGAAACCTCAATCGCTTCTTCCCTTGGTTGCCATTTCTTCTGGCTAGACAGCTCCATATCTTTCTTCAGTTCTTCATTTCTTCCCCACCATTCAGGGGGATCAGGGAAAGAGCTTGAACATATCTAAACAGCTATCTGCCCTGGCGATAAAATAATAATGATAGTATGGTTTAATTTCCAAACAAATAATTGAGAATAGGCAGCATGATCCAAATGGAGTCCATAAATACATGTCACCTGAAAGAAACTGATTGCCCCTCAGTCAGGTCTGACTCTCTGTGAGCCATGGCTGTAAACTTTGCAAAACTTCCCCCTCCTCTGTCTTTTGTCTCAGCAGTTAACATGCAGATTGTGTGTTAGTCACTTAATTGTCCGACCATGGGACCTCATGGACTGTACCCCGCCAGGCTCTTCTGTCCTTGGAATTATCCCTGCAAAGATACTAGAATGGGTATTCCCTTCTCTAGGGGATCTTCCCGACCCAGGGTCAAACCCAGGTCTTCTGCATTGCAGACAGATTCTTTACCAGCTGAGACACCAGGAGCGCCAATCACTTAAAAGGCAGATGGTTATTCAGGAAGAGCATGGACTCTGGAGTTAGACCAGCATGAATTTGGACCTCAGCTCTGCTGCTTACTGGCTTAGTGACCTTGGATAAATTGTGTAACACCTTTCAGCCTCAGTTTCCTTGTCTGTAAAATGGACATAAAACACACATCCCAGAGAGTTACCATGAGGATTAAATGAGAGAAATGACATAAATGTACTCTGGGTACAGCCTGACCACATGATGCAATAGAAAGAACATGAGCTTGGAAGGTAGATGGAAGAGTCGGAATCTTGTCTGTGCTACTGTTTATCCATGAAAATCTGCAGGAGTAACTGAGGTATTCTGAGCCTCTTCTTCATCTGTCAAAGCCAAACAACACTGAATTTAAAAATGTATTGTAAAGATGAAAAAACTATTTGTAATGTGCCTAGCGTAGAGTCTATTTCTTGAGTTATCCTTAATTTTTTTAAGTTTCCTTTTCCTTTCACTCTCATTAGAAGATGCAAACCAGGATAACCTTCTAATTTGGGGTTTCGACCAAGGTGGTGGTAGAAGAAAGGACTATTATGAAAAAAAGAGATGCCAAGCATTAAAAAATCCAGACGATTCCCCTAAAAAGTAAAAAGTTTGTAATTAAACCAATAATGTCAAGACAGTATACATTCTGATTTTTCACATATTTATATTCAAAAAGAGACCAAGAGACTTATACCTGTGATACAACAGGATACTAGGGAGTCTGTGATTTTTTTTCTTTAAGTTTAAAATATCAGGAGAGAAATTCACAGGGATGAAGCCAGATCATGTTTGGGCCACTGGGAAGAATGTTAAATATTCAGGATGGTGCAAAGAAAAGGCAGAAAGAGCACATGGAACCTCTATACAGGCTGTGTATTTGTTCAAAAGGTGTGCCCAGGCCCAATAGATGTAAGACAAAGATGATTACTGTGGGCTTGATGCCAATCCATCACCGCTCCTGGAAAAATATGCCCCAAACACTCATTAGTTTTGAGAAGGACTGTCTGAGTGCATAAAAGGCAAATCAGAAGTAACAACCTATAGGGTAAGGACACTTTGACTTTCAAGTCTAAATTTAAAAGCCTTTGAAAACATTCAGTGGAAAAGGTGTTCATTTCTGACCGCTTCTTCAGCCTGCTTTGTACCCCGAAGAAACCACTTTTCCCTCCCTCTGCACCTCTGTGTAAGATGTAAGGTGGACTGAGGGTGCGCTGGCCAGTTTCTGGGCTCCCTTTCAGCACCAACAAATGCTACGTTTCTTTTCTGTCAAAAGTATTCAAGATTGATTAGCATCAGGAAACCAGCAAATTTCCAGGCAGCTTTCAGCATAGAGCCCAGAATGGTAGAAGCTGAATGAGAATATACACTTGGATGTATACTGTTTCAAAATTAAAATTAATCAATGAACGTCTAGGTAATGCTCAAAGTGGTTAGATAACATCTGGTTAATTGAAATCTAAGATCACTTGCAGGATACAGGCTTTTACTACACTGGAACTGGTACAGACTGACATCCCATTCTAGAAATTCTTGCTTTAAACCATGATTTCAGCAAGAACATAAGTGGGTCTCCTCCCTTCCTTCCAAAGAGTCTTTGTTCAGTCTTAAAGGTGGTGACATGAGCTAATGTCCTCTAAGCCGAGAAGGAGGTTTCCATCTCTCTTTCATACACATCCCTTCATCCTCCTTCCTTCCTCTCAGTCCCTGGCGTGTTTTATCATGAGGGAGAGGCTGGGAACGTTCAAGTTTGTGTCTGGTACAGAAAGCAGAGGTAAGTCTGGGGAAAGGATTTGGTGTTTGGGGGCCTTAAGGACTTAAATTGCAAGGCCACCTACACATCATCCATTCATTTGCTATCTAGAGAAAAATGGAGCCGCCCAGATGCCATATCCTCAGACATGCGTCCCTCCTGGAGATACAGCCTGTTCTTGCAGGAGTGTGTGCTCAGCCTCTTCAGATGTGCCCGACTGTGCGACCCTGTGGACCCTAGCCTGCCAGCATCCTCTGTCCATGGAGTTTTCCAGGCAAGAATACTGGAGGGGGTTGTTATGCTTTCCTCCAGGGTATCTTCCCAACCCAGGTATTGAACCCACGTCTCTTTATGTCTCCTGCACTGGCAGGCAGGTTCTTTTATATTAGTGCCACCTGGGAAGCCCACATATACAGCCTAAATATTCAATATTAATGACATCATTATGTAATCATTACATGTGATGACAATAATGATACTCATTTGACCAACATAATGGAACACAAACACTGTCCTTCAGTCACAGACGCATATCATGTTGTCATTATGGAGGTCATAACTTGCTTCTTCATGGACTATTTCCCCAAAGAAATGAGGCTGCTCCAGTGCTTTGTCCTGGTCATCTCTAGGGAAGTTGGTTACCCTGATGAGCTGCTGAAGGAAGTAAATGCCAAACCCCTTCCCCTAGCAGGGAGGAAAGGCAGTATTCATCTTGGGCCACCCACTCTCTATCTTAAGCTTCATCCCTTTCATCCAATGCCTTTGCCATTCATTCTAGCAACAGAAGGTGGGGGTGGGCCAGCCGGATGGCATGGTGCTGAAATCGCCCCCATAAAAACGTGTCTGCAATGTTACAACAGCTTTGATGCTGTTGTAATGCACCCATAAAATCAAGGAACATATGTAGAGGCAGCTGCTGGTGGCAGCAAAGGAATGTAAAAAATATGGGGCTGTTGAAAAACTCTGATAGATTTTACTGCCAGCCAAGTACATATATTTTTTATGGTCTGCTATGTGAAACTGCAAACAAATGCCATGCCTTTCTTTAGTGTGTTTATTCATTGCATCATTTACAACAAATTTCTGAGACAAGCTAGTAGACAAGATGACTAGCTTTCAAATCAGTGGTTTCTGTTTAGCCTTAAGTAACTCAGAGAAAAAGAAAACCTTTATAACTGGCTTTAATACCTGGCCCTTGGAAGGCAGTGGGGAAGCCCTAGATATTAGGGGAAAGCTAATGTCACTCCCCCTAAACCATTTCCCTACATCACACCCTCTGTATACATCAGGACCCTCAGAAGATGGCTTCACAACAGCTTTGATCTGGCAAGCAACTAAGTAGGGATATGATAATTACGGAGGAAAATATCAGATTGCCAAAGCCTAAGGGAAGGCTGATGCGGGGAAAGATTGAAATCAAAAGGAGAAGAGGGAAGCAGAGGATGAGATAGTTAGCATCACCAACTCAGTGGACACAAACTTGGGCAAACTCCAGGAGATACTGAAGGGCAGGGAAGTGTGGCACGCCTCAGTACATGGGATTTCAAATAACTGGACACAAGCACTGAACAACATCAACAACAAGGGTAGTATCAGTATGAAAATAAAAGGATGTATAAGGTGAATCAATAGGATGTGAAAAGAAAATATCACAACTACCATTACATTTATTTGTATGTAAAATAATAGAGAAAAAAGTATGTTTACTAATGTTTAATATATACTCAGTGGGAGTGCTCTTATTACTAGCAGGTCAATGCAGGGGAGGACTCAATCCAAAATTCATATACTGCAGCCATGAAATTAGAAGATGATTGCTTCTTGGCAGGAAAGCTATGACAAACCTAGACAGTATGTTAAAAAGCAAAGACATCCCTTTGTCGACAAAGGTTCTTATCATCAAGGCTATAGTTTTTCCAGTAGTCACATAAGGTTGAGAGAGCTGGACCATAAAGAAGGCAGAGTGCCAAAGAACTGATGCTTTTGAATTGTGGTGTTGGAGAAGACTCTTGAGAGACCCTTAGATTGCAAGGAGAACCAACCAGTCAATCTTAAAGGAAATCAATCCTGAATACTCATTAGAAGGACTCATGCTGAAGCTGAAGCTCCAATACTTATGCGAATAGCCAGTTCATTGGAAAAGACCCTGATGCAGGGAAAGACTGAAGGCAGAGGAGAAGAGGGTGACAGAGGATGCAATGGTTGGATGGTATCACTGACACGATGGACAAGAACTTGGGCAAACTCTGGGAACTGGTGAGAGACAGGGAAGCCAGACATGCTGCAGTCCATGGGTTGCAAAGAGACAGACATTTGTTGGTGACTGAACAACCACAACACAGTCATATATTGGGATAAATTTTCCAAAATTCTTTATTATAAATGTATGACAAAAATGCTTAGAGACTGCTGAGTTAATAGCACAAAACTCTTTACCTCACACAATAAGAAAAGGCCCAAATTAGCAAGAAATAATTTTTTTTTAAGATCATGAGGTATTTATTGCTTTCTTATTGGCAAGATCACATTAGTGACTAGTGGGAATGAAAAAAAATACAGTTGACATCAATGCCATTCAAAAGAGTAATTTAATAAGAATAATGTCCTGAGACAGCCACTAAAATAACACTTGAAGACTAGGGAAGTGGTCATTTTTCATCAGAATTGGAATATGTAAAATATTAAATGTTTTCTCCATTATGACATTTTAATCGCATCACACACTCTTCATATAGAGATAGGAAACAATTCTTATATGATACGATATGTTTTATTTGGCTGGAACATGCATTCTCTGGTCGGTTGGCTGGCACATGTTTGTTCTTGCTTTGAATGTGATCTTCCGGTGACCCCCATGTTGGCACTAGTTTTATTTTTTCTTATGCTTTTTATCCTACTGGCATTTTTAACGGAGATATGGAAGGCTCAAAATACATACACCCACAATGTCCCCTTCCCCTGCTCTTTCCAGGACATCAAGTGATCCTCCTTGCTGCAAACCACAGTCAGCTTCAGAAGAGGAAAGAAACACTAAGCAGCGGGAGTAAAGCCACGACTATAAATTTTAGCAACTGAGAATTTGATACAGTTTTAAATAAACATGGGTTTCATAACAGAAGAAGGTTCCTATTCTGGATCTGCCATTAACATGGCTGTGTGTTAAGTGGGCAAATTAGTTACTTTTTCTTAGACATAGTCATTTGTAAAATATAGATACTTTATAGCAAGAAGGGATAAGAAAGCCTTCTTCAGCGAACACTGCAAAGAAATAGAGGACAACAATAGATTGGGAAAGACTAGCAATCTCTTCAAGAAAACTAGAGATACCAAGGGAACATTTCATGCAAAGATGGGCTCGATAAAAGACAGAAATGGTATGGACCTAACAGAAGCAGAAGATATTAAGAAGAGGTGGCAAGAATACACAGAAGAACTATACAAAAAAGATCTTCACTACCAAAATAATCACAATGGTGTGATCACTCATCTAGAGCCAGACATTCTGGAATGTGAAGTCAAGTGGGCCTTAGAAAGCATCACTAAGAACAAAGCTAGTGGAGGTGATGGAATTCCAGTTGAGCTATTTCAAATCCTGAAAGATGATGCTGTGAAAGTGCTGCACTCAGTATGCCAGCAAATTTGGAAAACTCAGCAGTGGCCACAGGACTGGAAAAGGTCTGTTTTCATTCCAATTGCAAAGAAAGGCAATGCCAAAGAATGTTCAGACTACCGCATAATTGCACTCATCTCACATGCTAGTAAAGTAATGCTCAAAATTCTCCAAGCCAGGCTTCGGCAATACGTGAACTATGAACTTCCTGATATTCAAGCTGGTTTTAGAAAATGTAGAGGAACCAGAGATCAGATTACCAGCATCCGCTGGATCATGGAAAAAGCAAGAGAGTATCAGAAAAAACATCTATTTCTGCTTTATTGACTATGCCAAAGCCTTTGACTGTGTGGATCGCAATAAACTGTGGAAAATTCTGAAAGAGATGAGAATACCAGACCACCTGACCTGCCTCATGAGAAATCTATATGTAGGTCAGGAAACAACAGTTGGACCTGGACATGGAACAACAGACTGGTTCCAAATAGGAAAAGGAGTAGGCCAAGGCTGTATATTGTCACCCTGCTTATTTAACTTCTATGCAGAGTACATCATGAGAAATGCTGGGCTGGAAGAAACACAGGCTGGAATCAAGATTGCCGGGAGAAATATCAATAACCTCAGATATGCAGATGTCACCACTCTTATGGCAGAAAGTGAAGAGGAACTCAAAAGCCTCTTGATGAAAGTGAAAGAGGAGAGTGAAAATGTTGGCTTAAAGCTCAACATTCAGAAAATGAAGATCATGGCATCCGGTCCCATCACTTCATGGGAAATAGATGGGGAAACAGTGGAAACAGTGTCAGACTTTATTTTGGGGGGCTCCAAAACCACTGCAGACGGTGACTGTAGCCATGAAATTAAAAGATGCTTACTCCTTGGAAAAAAAGTTATGAGCAACCTAGATAGCATATTCAAAAGCAGAGACATTACTTTGCCGACTAAGGTCCATCTAGTCAAGGCTATGAGTTTTCCTATGGTCATGTATGGATGTGAGAGTTGGACTGTGAAGAAGGCTGAGTGCCAAATAATTGATGCTTTGAAATGTGGTGTTGGAGAAGACTCTTGAGAGTCCCTTGGACTTCAAGGAGATCAACTCTGGGATTTCTTTGGAAGGAATGATGCTAAAGCTGAAACTCTAGTACTTTGGCCACCTCATGTGAAGAGTTGACTCATTGGAAAAGACTCTGATGCTGAGAGGGATTGGGGGCAGGAGGAGAAGGGGACGACAGAGGATGAGATGGCTGGATGGCATCACCGACTCGATGGACATGAGTCTGAGTGAACTCCGGGAGTTGGTGATGGACAGGGAGGCCTGGCGTGCTTCAGTTCATGGGGTCGCAAAGAGTCGGACACGACTGAGCGACTGAACTGAACTGAACTAAACTGAACTGATTCATACCTTAACAGGATTGGTGATACTAGATAAATGGAAACTCTTATCATGAATATTATAACATAACATTTATTGCCTGTAACATCTGTCCACTGAAGGGCAAATAGTTCAGAAGATTTAATGTGATCATTATCATCATTAAAACAAGGTTGGGAATAGAGGAAGTAGTAGAGGAAAATCAGAAACGCTTGTATGTAGAATGAGAATGAAAGAGCTTTAAATATGGTCTAATGAATCTCTCTCAGAGTTCTGCTTCACACAGCAAGACAAAGGAGTTAACACAAGGCTACGCAGCCAGACACTGCTGCTATCTTTGGGAAGAGACGCGGCTTGGCTTAAATCTTTCCAATGGTCTTCAATGATTCATCTCTTGATCACACAGGAACCAATGAAACAAGCACATTTCCAGTCCTGACTTCTTGGGCTCAGGTGAAAAATCTATTAATAGGCATGAAAGGCCAGATGGACTGGCCAAGGCCTGGAGCACAGAGGTTAGGTTTAGAGGAACCATCTGGGGCATGTTCTTATGCCTTAGTGAAAAAGCCAGTGAGAGTCCAGAACACAGCACCGTCAATTAGCTGGAGGCCTGCTGGTTCTGTCGGCCTTTTACTGATACAGAAAAATGCTGGTCTGAAGACGGGAAGAGCTTAGTTAGTTTCTTCTTCCTTTTCTAATTTTAAAAACTGAATACATGTTGGTAGCTAGGAAAGTAAGCTGAGAATTCAGGATTCACCCAGGTCCACATTTCCCAGCATGACAGCAGACAGTTCCCAGAACCCCCTCATTCCATCCAAGGTGTTGTTCCCATAGTAGGGGGTGAGAGACGTCTGGCTCTGGGTGTTTGCTGGAGGAAAAATTCAAACTACTCATCTGAGTTTGTCAAACATTTGTCTTAGAACAAGTTGGTTCCATTCAGTATTACCCACCTTCCAGAAGATTTCATGCTAAACTTTCAGAATTACTGAGTTTCCAAATGTAAAAATAAAATTCTCCATCATCACAGCAATAGAACATTCTATGCTTTTAAATGTCAGCTCCTTACTTACTAGTCGTTTGATTTCACACAGGTTACTTAACCATTCTGACCTGTAGTTGCTTCATGTTAAAGGACG
This sequence comes from Madoqua kirkii, assembly GCA_006408675.1. Lineage (NCBI taxonomy): Eukaryota > Metazoa > Chordata > Mammalia > Artiodactyla > Bovidae > Madoqua > Madoqua kirkii. Next base: position 77,368 of record SJYC01095905.1, on the reverse strand, counting down.
ATAATAATAAAGTGTCTTCATGTTAAAAGATGACTTAAAAAAAGAAACAATTTACAGAAGAAAGTTAGTGCAGTTCGTTCATCGTTTTCATCCATTCATTTCGTCGACATGTACTCACTGGGCACTAATTCTATTCCAGGCAGAGATGGCATAGCAGCGAAAAGGTATATAACAGACTCACTTATAATAGGCAACTAAATTACAGCAGCTATTTTAAAAATGCAGAAATTTGGGAAATAGAAAAAAAAAGGAATTTTTTAAAACCCATAACTCTACTGGATATAAATAACCAATTTTAGTATTTTTTATATAATTCTTTGCTTTGATTTATTTTGAGCAACAATGATCTAGATAAAACTAAACCTAAAAGAGTATAAAGTATCTACAAAGGGTAGACTTTCTATGAGAATATGTTATAAGCAATATTTAGAAAATGCTTACTGCTAATTTTATATTTTATTATATGCTAACATAGGAACATTATCAGAGTTTTAGATTATGAGGGTATTTTACCTTTGGAATAAATGAAACAAAATTTTATAATTTGGGGTAGACAGATCTCATTTTGACTCTAGCCTCTGTCTCTAACTAGCTGTGTGCTCTCGGGAGATTTTACTTCTCTAAGATTCAGTTTTCTCATCTTCAAATTTAATTAACATTCTATTTATGATCTAGTTATTACCAACATCTAGAAGAATATAAGCTTTTGTTATTTCATGCAGTTGATAAATGCCTGCCTCTAATTTTATGGTGGACTTAATGATATTTCTGTAGATAGAATATTAAAGTGTATGCTTTTAATGAAGGATCCAAGAAGAAAAATAAGTATATCTTAAGTGCCTTATATTGAAAACAAAATGATAGCATAGAATATGTCAAATTTATCTACTGGAGGACTTTTCATTCTCTCCTTAAAAAATACTTTCAGGTATAACTAAACTGAAACCAATCAGTAATCACACTTTTTAAAATAAATGAAAATAATATCTTTTGTGAAAATTTGAACCTGCAAGAGATTTCAAGCTACAGAAGTAAAATAATGAATTTTTATGTTTGTTTGTCTCTTGATAGGTTTTGCTATTAACTGATGTAATTTTCAGAATTTTTCCAACCTGTGTCTTTGTCCCCAAATATACATGCCCTTGCTTTACATGAAGTAGAGCCTGGTTAAAAATAACTGGAGAAGTATGCGAAACTATCCGTTTAAGGGACGATACTCAGTCACAGAGAGAAGCAACTCGTAAGTGAAGGTGTCCTAGATTGAGACTCCCTCCTCCCTTTTCTTTCTCTTACCTAAGACAGGGGCACATATATACAATGGAGTATTATCCAGCCATTAAAAGAATGAAATAATGCCATTTGCAGCAACATGGATAGATCTGGAGATGATCACACTAAGTGAAGTAAGTCAGAGAAAGACACATATCATGTATCACTTCATGTGGAATTTTTAGAAAATTATACAAATAAATTTATTTACAGAACAGAAGCAGACTCACAGACTTAAAGAATTAACTTATGGTTACCAGGTGGGAAGGATGGGGTAGGGGATAGACTGAGTTTGGGGTTGACATGTCCACATTGCTATTTTAAAAATAGATAACCAATAAGGACCTATTCTGTAGCATAGTCTGCTCAATATTCTATAATAACCTAATTGGGAAAAGAACATGAAAAAGGATACGTGTATATATATAACTGAATCACATCTGAAACTAACACAACATTGTTAATCAACTATACGCCAATATAAAATTTTTTTAAGAAGACAGGCATAATACAATAGAGATAAAGACAATAACACCCATCTACTTCTGTTATCCAAATTTCCTTTCCTACCATTGTCGAGATTCTCCAGGCAAGAACACTGGAGTGGGTTGCCATTTCCTTCTCCAATGGATGTGATAGTTGGCCTATAAAGAAAGCTGAGCACCAAAGAATTGATGCTTTTGAACTATGGTGTTGGAGAAGACTCCTGAGAGTCCCTTGGACTGCAAGGAGATCAAATCAGTCAACCCTCAAGGAAATCAGTCCTGAATATTCAATGGAAGGACTGATGCTGAAGCTGAAACTCCAATACTTTGGCCACCTAATATAAAAAACTGACTCATTGGAAAAGACCTTGATGCTGGGAAAGGTTGAAGGCAGGAGGAGAAGGGGACAATAGAGGATGGACTGGTTGGATGGCATCACTGACTTGATGGACATGAGTTTGAGCAAGATCAAACTCATTGAGTTGGTGCTAGACAGGGAAGCCTGGTGTGCTGCAGTCCATGGGGTCGCAAAGAGTCAGACATGACTGACCAACTGAACTGAACTGAAACATTGTCGAGATATATGCTGTTTTTAAACTTATGACAGAAAATATGATATCTGCTCAGACAGATATCAGGATAATTTAGGTTCCTTCCAATTATGTATTAGTAGGAATTCTAGAAATTTTTGTATTCTGCATTATCTCCAATTCAGACCATGAAACTGCCCCTCAGAGTTCTCACCACTGCACCTTAGAGTCTGCCTTTGTATGCCTAGAACATGCTCAGTTCGGCGATTTATTCTGAAGCATCGTGGTCTGCTGCCCTGACTTGTGTCTTCCCACCTAAAGTGTTCACGCCTTAAGAGTGAGACTAACTTTCATTTCTCTTCCGTGCTCCATGGCACAGGGTACTGAGCAGCCCTGATGAATTGACAGTAGCAGAGTCCCTGGCGCCAGGAGGCCGAGTCTGTGCGGCATGTGTGCATACAACATAAGGAGGGAAACAGGCCATTCAATTTGCAATTCTTGCTGGAAAAAAAATTTTTAATGTTAAAAATTTTTAATATAAAATATTTAAAAATTTAACGATTTTTGGTAAAGCTATGTTAGATGAAAGGCAAAATGACTCTCACAGTGTGACTCCTTTCCTGCTGGAAGAGTCACCAGTTGATTCAAAAATCCCATTCCTCTCCTCAGTTCTTCCAAAGAGTGTTGCACAATCTTAAGACTTTCTTTCTTCCATTAATGTCAAGTCTCTTTACTAGTGAATATCTAAGCAAGGTGTCAAGTGAAAGTGAAAGTCGCTCAGTCCAGTCCAACCCTATGATACAGGCATGTGTAGACACAAGCACATTATTGGAATTTTGCTTCAAAGTGTGATTGACTGGTTGAGGTGGATCTTGCACCCTCCAATGTCCTAAGCAGGAAAAAGTTTAAAAGGAATGCATGATGCTAAGACCCATCTATATTATAGTTTAGATCATAGCCTTTGTAGATATGCCCACCCAGCCATATCCACTGAAATGTCTATGAACCAGACAATACTAGAGTCAGCGATGGCATAAAGAAATACCATCATATATTGCTGTTGAGAATGTAAAATGATGCCACCACTTTGGAAAACTTTTAGCAGTTTCTTGAAAAGTTAAGCACACAGTTATCAAGTGGTACAAGAATTCTACTCCTAAGTATTCACCCAGGAGAAGTAAAAATATATGTCTCTATAAAGACTGTTCACAAATGTTCATAGCAGCATTATTCACAATAACCTAAAGTGTAAAGAAGCTAAATGTCTATCAATTGGTGAAAAAACAAGCAAAATATATATCCATTCAATGGAAAACTATTTGGCAATAAAAAGCAACAGAAATACTGATACACAATAAAACATGATGAGCTTCAAATACATCATGCTCAGTGAACAAAGCAAGATATAAAAATGCACATGTTATATGATCCATGCATGTAAAACATCCAGAAGTGGAAAATCTATAGAGACTGAAATAGTGGTCATCTTAGATCTGTGAGTAGAAAGGGAGAGTGGGCAAGATGTTTCTTTTTAGGTTGATAGAAATGTTCTTTTTTTAAAAAATTTTATTTCTATTTTATTCTACTTTACAATACTGTATTGGTTTTGCCATACATTGACATGAAATCAGCCACAGGTATACACATGCTCCCAATCCTGAAACCCCCTCCCACCTCTCACCCCATATCATTTCTCTGGATCATCTACTTAGATTGTGATGAAGGTTATACAGCTCAATATATACCCTCTTGATATACTAAACCCACATCCAGATTTACTAAGAAATGAAAGGAGGGTGAGGTGATTCATTGTGTTAGAAATGTGTTAGAAGATGACTAACTTTAAATTTCTTCCAAAGAACTATTAACACATCATTAGATTTCTATAAGTTCAATTAGCACAGGATTTCAGAGGGACTACCTGTTGTACAGAGAGGCCACCTGTGCCGGTCAAGGAGTTATATTAACTTGTGAAGACCTCAGACACTTGTTTTCAATTAGTTTAATTCCTAACATGCTTTGATTACATGGGTGTGAGCCCAGCCCACGAGATGATTCAGCACTTTCCTGAAAGAGATTCCCAGAATTTCTACTTCTAAGACAAACCTGTCAGGATGGCCGAGTGGCCTAAGGTGCCAGACTCAAGCTCAAACAAGCTTCCTCTGACAGAGGTTTCTGGTCCCTGAATGGGGGTGTGGGTTCGAATCCCACTTCTGACAGATTTTTGGGCTTCCCTGGTGGCTCAGAGGTTAAAGCACCTGCCTCCAATGCGGGAGACTCAGGTTCAATCCCTGGGTCGGGAAGATCCCCTGGAGAAGGAAATGGCAATCCATTCCAGTATTCTTGCCTGGAGAATCCCATGGACAGAGAAGCCTAGTAGGTTACAGTACACGGGGTCACAAAGAGTTGGACATGACTGAGCGACTTCACCACCAAGACAAAGGAAGAGAGCAGAAAGTGCAAGAACTGGAAGTCAGGAAATTAAGTGACTCGGTATTTTTAAGATCTCATGGTAGACCAGAAGTTTGCAAAAAAAATTTCAAGCACACACAAAAGCAAAATACTCCTGTAATATAATAACAGTGTATTATTATCAGTGTACCTAACTCCTCGGTTTAACAATTATCATCTTCTGATTTCAAAATATGTCTTACCAACTCTTACTAACAGACACGCTTATGATAGTAGACAATTGGAAACAGCCTCATAGTACAATAATGGAGTGTGCAATGTTAAGAACCCACGTGGTGCATCCACGTAACAGAATATAGTGCGGCCATTGGAAATGACAGCTCAGCAAACAAGATGATGTACGGACACGCCCATGAGAAAATTACAGATGAGTATGCCAATGACAGTGCAGCAGCTCTTGAACAATGCTGCCAAATTATGCCCTGCGGAAATATTGTTACTCTTGTCAGAAATACACGAGGGTCCATTTCCATGAAGACTCACTAGAACTAAATAGTATTAATTTTTAATGAATGTGAGTTTGCCACATTTCATTTTACAGTATTATTTGAACTTTAGGTACCCCCTTTGGTGAAAGTCCTACCATCACACATGGGTCTTCTATTCCGAGGGGTCACCCCCTGCTCCCTGACCTACCTCCACATTTTGTAATTTCTCAGACCCAGGTCAGGCTGTGATACTGGGCATCCCGCAGCTCCTGGTTTCAGGTCCAGAGTAACTTCCACTATACCCGGTGACCTTCTCTATAATCATTCTTAACCTCATTTAAATTTTAAACAGCAAAGCATTACCATGCCACAGTTTTTTAATACCAACTTCCAACTGATATTAGGAGCACATTTTGCTGCATAATGTTGGGTCACTTTTTATATTGGAAGAGAGAGGGCGAAGGGCAGACCAGAGTCTTGCAAATACAAACACAGCAGCCAACATCAGACTCATAATACGTGCCAGAGGATGCGAATATGTGATGTGGTTTTAGAACCTGTGATAATAAACAGTAAGTGAATAGTTCTTTATAGTGAAGCGACTGAACGATGGTTTGACAGATCCTAAACTTGAGTGTGTGGACATCTGAACCTTACTTATAAGGCTCTGTCCACACCAGACCAGATCATGTAAGATTGTGAATTGCATTTTCTACCCCTCTCTCTCCTTCACCAGTGTCAATACATCAGCTTGAAGTCATCAATGCTGGATTTTATGAGAGCTAAGAACTGGGTTTTTTTCTCCCCTCAACATGACATGTGGTGGACCTAATGGGGAGTATAAATAAATTTCACCAGAGGATAAAAGAGTGCCATTCAAAAAATAAGACTTGTTTCCATGTAAAATATTATTAAAAAAGAGACTGCAGTTATCATCTTCTCTCTGATTAGTGAGTTCAAGATGAAATGTGGTTTCAGAAGAAAAATCAACACAAACTTACCAGCTCTACACAATGCAACTAATTTATTAAATTAATCTAGGTATCAGCTATTTTTCATATACTATTTCCCGGACACAAAGGAATCATATCTCTGACAGCATAATAGTAAGAACACTACCTCTGGAGTCAGAAAGGTTCAGATTCTGACTGAACTTTTGATTCCAAGCAAAGTGCATGCTAGGCTTCAGTTTCCCCATCTATAAAATAGGGATAACGATATTTCATCTCATAAGAAAACTCATCATGTTGTCGAGAATTAAGTGTGGTTAGTATTAATTAAAACATGTGAACCCTACCTATAGTTAGTGAATAGGTAACTATAGGTAAGGTATTCAGGACGCCAGGATTTGTTAGGAAAGTTAGCATAGCAATTTTATTCTATGGATAGGAAAGCCTGAATATAGGACAGGAGTGATTTATTGCACCAGATCTTTACTAAGATTTTCAGTGTGGCTAATGCTTGATTCTGTAACATAAAAGGGAACTGCTGAGCCCACACTGTTAACACCAAGGAGACACAATGATGGGTAAAATGAGACCCAAAACAAACCCACCCTCTACTTTCAGCTCTATTTCCTCTTTACAATGTTTCAGCATCCTTCTTCCATTCTTCCCCATGATCCTGTGTCATTGGATCAAATAAGTACTAAGGTTTATAAATATAATGTCCAATGGAAGCAGGAATCATTTAAGATACTCATCCACTAATTTTTACTTTATTCTTGTTTTTGAAAGTTTGCTTGGATTCAGTAGTTCATTCCCTTGTCAATTTCTAGATCCAGGAAACAATTCTGTTCACTTACTTTATACCACTAGAGCCTGAGAGAAGAATGTAATAAAATCACAAATAAACTCTATTGATAATGGGGCTAAAACCAGCAAACAGGAAAGAAGTTATTATTTTCATCAAATTGAATAAAAACACCAAGGATGTATTTTGCTAGTACATTACATGTGAGTGTATGTGCTCATCTATCTTTCTTCCTGGAGAAAAAGATGAGAAAAAAATTGAAAGATGAACTGTTTCCTCCCTATATTTTTTGGTGATAACTTTAAGCAGTTCTCAATAAAATATAAGTAAGCTAAGTACAGGAACACATAGAAATGATTGCTGGGTGAGCAAGTGGGACTTATATCAGAAAGCAAGTTTGTTTTAACATTTTAAAAAAATTAACTACCAGAATATTATGTTAGAATATAGGGCAAAATGCACAAACATCTCAATAAATGTAAAAAAAAAAGGCATTTGCAAAATTCCACACCTATTCATCAATTCTTAATGAATCGATGCTTTTAAACTGTGGTGTTGGAGAAGACTCTTGAGAGTCACTTCAAGGAGATCCAACCAGTCAATTCTAAAGGAAATCAACCCTGAATATTCACTGGAAGAACTGATGCTGAAATTCCAAAAATTTGGCCACCTGATATGAAGATCTGACTCGTTGGAAAAGACCCTAACCGGCTGGGAAAGATTGAATGCAGGAGGAGAAGGGGATGACAGAGGATGAGATGGTTGGATGGTATCAGTGAATTAATGGACATGAGTTTGAGCAAACTCTGGGCGATGGTGAAGGACAGGAAAGCCTGGTGTGCTGCAGTGCATGGGGTTGCAGAGTCGGACAAGACTTGGTGATCGAACAACCACAGATCTAGAAATAGAGAACACTCCTACAACTGAATAAAGAGACCTATGGAAAAGCCACAATTAGCGTCACATTTGATGATTAAATGTTTGATAGTTGTTGTTCAGTCACTCAGTTGTTCAGTTCCTCAGTGCTCAGCTTTCTTTACGGCCCAACTCTCACATTCATACATGACTACTAGAAAAACCATAGCTTTGACTATACGGACCTCTGTTGGCAAAGTATTGTCTTTGCTTTTTAATATGCCGTCTTGGTTTGTCATAGTTTTTCTTCCAAGGTGCAAGCATTTTTTAATGTTGGATAATTTCTCCCTAAGATCAGGACCAAGACAAAGATGTCTGTTCTTATTCTAGTTGACATAGTGCTAGAGGTTCTGGTTAGGACAATCCAGGAAAGACAATGAAATAAAAGATATCCACACTGCAAAAGAAGAAGAAATCCTACTACAGACAACATGATTCTTCATATAGAGAATCCTAAGAAATCTACAAAAAATCTATTAGAACTAATTAAAAAATGCTGCAAGGTGGCAGGGAACAAGATCAATACATAAAAATCAATTGTATATCTATATACTATCAATAAACAATCTCAAAATGAAACTAAAGAAACAATTGCATTTACAATAGGATCAAAAAGAATAAAAGGTTAAAAATAAACAAAAGAAGCACAGAATCCATACTGTGAAAACTCCAAAACACTGCTGAAAGGAATGGAAGATCTAAGTAAACATGAAGGCGCCTATATTCCGGAAGCCAAAGACGTAATGTCGAAATGGCAATGTTCATGCCAGTTTACTGACTCAATCTATCTACCAAAACTTAGCTGATAAGTGACATTTCTCAGAAACTGACAAACTGATGCTTATGTCTACAGAAATACAAAAGACCTAGAGTACTCAAAACAATTTGGAAAAAAAATATTGGGTCTTATAATTCCCAGTGTCAGAACATATTGGAAGTGTGTGGCAATCAAGGCAATATGATACTAGCCCAAGTGTGGACATTTAGGTCAGGGGAATAAAACGGAGGGTCTAGAATTAGACAACTGCAGGGATCAGCAGCTGATTTGTGACCAAAGTACCAAGACAGTCCAATGGTTGAAAAAATGAGTCTTTTCAAGAAATGGTGCTGGTACAACTATATATCCATATGAAAAAGAAAAAAGCTAGACTTCAATTTTCACAAAAATTAACTCAAAACAGATGAGAACACTGCCAGTAAGAGCTAAAACTATAAAACTCTCAAAAGGAAATAAATATAGGAGCACGTTTTCGTGACCTTGGTCTTCGTAGAGATGACACTAAGATTATGCATGTGAAAGAAAGTAAGTGCTGCAGATTGGACTCTATCAAAATAGGAACCTCTGTGCTTTAAAGGATGCCTCTAACAAATGCATAAAAGTAAGAAGATAAAGTAAGATATTACAGAGAATGTGATAAAACATTTGCAAAGCATACATCTGCTAACAACTGTATCTAGAATATATAAGGAACTCTGATAATTCTACAATAAAGACAAACAACCTAATTTTAAAATGCATACAATATCTAAATGAACATTTCTGAAAAGAAGATACATAAATTGTCAACAAACACAGGAAAAGATGCCCAGCATCATGAGCTACTGAGGAAATGTTAATAAAAAGACATATCTGTTCAAACCCATGAGAATGGCTATAATCAAAAAGAAAAATAGTAGCAAGTGCTAATGAGGCTGCAGAGAAATTTGAACATTCATACACTGGCGCTGTGAAACGGTACAGCTACTGGAAAAGTCTAGCGGTTCTTCTAAAGATTAAACATAAGGGCTGCCACATGATCCAGCGACTCGACTCTTAAGTATTAAACTAAATGAAAATACATGTCCACACTAAAACTTGTCCAGAGATGTCCACAGCAGCATTATTCACCATAGCCAAAAATGAGAAACAAATCAATGTTGCTAAACTAAGGAATGGGTAAATAAAACATGGTATATCCACACAAAAATATACTACTCAGCAATAAAAAAATCAAGCATTAGTACATGTTACAACTTGGATAAACCTTGAAAACAGTTTCCAAAAAGAAAGAAGGCAGTTGTCATATATTGTATGATTCCATTTCTATTATATGAAATGTCCAAAGTAGGCAAATCTATAAATAAGTGGTTGCCTAGGTTTTGGGAAAGGGAAGAAAAGAGAAATGACATAATGGGTAAGAGGTTTTAAGGTGATGAAAATATTTTTAAATTGACAGTAGTGGTGCCTGCATAGTTTTGTCACATAAAAAGTCACACGCTGTGTGGATATCTGAATAAAGCTGTGGGGAAAAATAAAGAATTTAGCAGGAGGGACTCACGACAAACCTCCAAGACAAGACAATGGACCATTTTCTCTCTTACATTATTTTACATTTGTTTCTGAAATCTGAAGACACAGTGGTATTTCTCAGTGGGGAAATATTTTCCTTCCAGGAATTATTCACCTAATAGAGAAACAATATCCTTACTGTCTTATTCTGCCAATAAGGATGAGGCTTAAGAAGGCTGTTATTTAGTTGCTTCCTCATGTCCGACTCTTTTTTTGACCCGCAGACTGTAGTCCCCCAGTTCCTCTATCCATAGTATTTCACAGTCAAGAATACTGGAGCGGGTTTCCTTTCCCTTCTCCAGGGGATATCCCTCCACTGAATGCTTTCTTTGCATTGCAGGGGAATTCTTTACTGCTGAGCCATCAGGGAAGCCCAGAGGCTAAAAATTGAATCAAACAGTTTACAATCGAAAATAGAGGTAGAAACATTAATAGAGAACAGTTTTTCATTCTACAGAAGCTTTTTTTTTTTCTGCTGTTGCTATGTGTGCTGTGCTATTCTTAGTCACTCAGTCATCCCGACTTTTTGTGACCCCATGGATTGTGCCTAGCCCACCAGGCTCCCCTGTCCATGGGATTCTCCAGGCAAGAATACTGGAGGGGTGGCCACGCCCTCCTCCAGGAGATCTTCCCAACCCAGGGATCGGGCCCAGGTCTCCCGCATTGCAGGTGGATTCTTTACTGTCTGAGACACCAGGGAAGTCTGTGTATCACAGTAAACACATCACAATATGGAAGTTTCACTTATTTTGTAACTGGGAAAAGACATCCAAGAGGGGAAAATCTTACATGAACATGCTGATGAGCTGATAAGAGAGGCTTGTTGTGAATTCCTCAGCACCACTTAATGTCCTTGATGGCCAACCTGATAAGGACCAGTGTCCAGGCATCGCAAGGGCAACAACGTCCTTCTGTCCATTCCAATATATCACTGTGAATAAGAGCAAGGTAACCACCACCCCCGATGCCCCTTGAGGATGCCTTCCTGCAATGCTCCAAGGACAACTTAACACTAAAGAGTATCCTGAGAGAGGGGCTGTGGGACAAGGTAGGGTCAAAGGGGAAAACTTCAACACCCATATTTTAATGGGCTGCAGTCAACAACCCTGTTCACTAAGCAGATTCTCTGTCTCACACACACACACACACACACACACACACACACACACAGTGTCACACACATCAGGTGCTCATGGTACATACTTTTTAATATGATTGATTATAAGATAAACCCTTTGAAAAGGGATTCAATTTTACTGAAAATATTTATTATGATTTACAGTTGAGTCTGGTACTTCAGGTAGGCTTTAGAGCAAACAAAATATTTTATGGGGAAATCACACCATTTTTTAAAATGAGTGTATCATATCAAAAGCACTATTAGTCTACATCATGGGAGGTAAATGCTGCTTCCATTTTGTAAGTAACCTGAGTCTCTGAAATAATAAATATCTAACTTAGACTCACACTGTTAGTAACGGCAGAGAAAAACCTCCCATCTTCACCTTCACTTGTGGTATTATTCTTAGTCAATGCATGGCCTCTGAACAGTGAATAACAGGAGAAGCACCATAAACAAAAAGTGTGTAGTGATGCCTTTGTAGGTAGCAAGGTAATATTGTTCACAGTAGATGCGAAATAAGTATTTTTTATTATTTTCTTTTTACTGAGATAACTATATTGACTGAAGGAAAAGGACACAGTGCTGTTTAGAAAGCTTCTGATCGGCCTGCATGCTGTAATCAGAAGCTTTTTGCTGCTCCACTAATGCCGTGGACTTCCCATCCCTTTGCTAACAGTCTGAGTACACGCTTCAGCCTTGGTGTCTCATCCCAGAAATACCCCCATGGATAACCCAGTTCCAGAGAACACTCAAGGTGAACACCTATCTCTAGTTTCACTAATAATGAAAGCCATACATCATAGCTGCAAATTGCCAGGGACCCTGGGGTAGGCTAAGAAGAAATATTTTAATGGCCTTAGGTAATTACTAAGCACAGACATTTTCCATACTAGGAAATGGAAGAAGCTGTGTCTCAGGTATAATCCAGACAGTAAGAGGGCTGACCCCCTTTCCGTAGGCATCTTCCAGCAATTTAGAGAGTATCACAGGAAGACTTATAAGATCAAATCAGCTTTGTTGAAAAATCCTAAGTTGTATAACTGAATGAAGCTGAACAAGTAGAATAAACTGAAGTTTAAGATTGCCCCAGAGGAAACTGAATGACTACAGGCTTTCTTTTTCCACTCCCTAATTCATTTAATAAACATAATTACCAAGATGGTAGTTTTATGCTATGAGTACTAAAAGGAACTGCTCTGAGGAGACATAAGGGAAATCTAAAGACCTTAAGTGAGATTCAGAAGCATTCTATACAGAATTACACATATAGGCTATACCTTTAAATAAAAATATACTAATAGTTATTTTTTTTAAAGCTACAATATCAGTCAAGTGGGCAGCGGACTTATTTTTAGCTGCCATTGCCCCGACCACCCCAGGTTGCGGCATGAACGCAACATGCACTCTGCAGTTCCCCTAGCTCCTGCTCATCAGAGAGCTCCCCTGGGCAAATTTCACATTACTTTACCCAATATGGCTGGTGCTTCTTCAGATGCCATGTCCTATGTCTGTGTGCAAGCCTTTCGTTCAGTTTGTCCACCTGGAGTTCTATTAATGAATAGAGGCAAGCTCAGCTTAATTTCCAAATCATATCAGCTTTCTATTCATTATCAAGGTCACCAATGACCTTCATGTTTTTAAATCTAATGGACAGTTCCTGATCCTAAAAACACATTTTTTTCACTTGACAATTAGGATCCCAAACTCCCTTGTTTTTTCCCCAACTTTTCTGTCTCCCAGAATTCTTCACTGATTCCTCCTTGACAATCTTCACCCTAAATTGTGCAGTGTTTTAGGTCTCATTTATTGAGCTTTTTTGTCTACATTTACTCCATTGCTGACCTTACCTAATCTTGTAGTTTCAAATGCCATTTCAATACATTCATCAATGTACTTTTCCAGTCCTGATCTACTAATTCCTGAGCTCCAGACTCAGTGAGCCTTTTGTCTACTCAACATCTTTATTTGGATGGTATCTGATATTTAATGAGCTTCCCAAGTGGCACCAGTGCTAAAGAAGCTGCCTTGACATGAGACATGGGACAAGGGTTTGATCCCTGGGTCAGGAAGAGTCCCTAGAGGAGGGCACAGCAACCCACTCCAGTATTCTTGCCTGGAAATCCCATGGACAGAGGAGCCTAGCGGGCTACAGTCCATAGGGTCACAAAGAGTTGGACACGACTGAAGTGACTTAGTATGCATGCATGCTGAAAATTAGTAAGTATTAAAAAAAAAAAAATTAGGGCTTCCCCATTGGCTCGGGGGTAAAAAAAATCCATCCACAATGCAAGAATAGCAGGAGATGCAGGTTTGATTTCTGGATTAGGAAGTTCCCCTGTAGAAGGGCATGGCAACCCACTCCAGTATTCTTGCCTGGAGAATCCCATGGACAGAGGAGCCTGGAGGGCTACCATCCACAGGGTCGCAAAGAGTCAGACATGACAGAAGCAACGTGGCACTCAGCATGCATTAAAATGTTATAGCATTTCTCTATACCTGCTATCTGTATCTACAAACATGCGATCGTCCACTCTTAATCTATTCCTCTTCATATCCCTGTCACGGTAAATGACAACCCACCCTCTTTAGCTCATAGCAGAAACCTTGGAATCACCCTAGTTTCATCACTTTCTCTTATAATCCAAATCCAACTCAGCAACAAATATTGATGGTTTGCCCTTTAAAATATATCCAGAAGCTTATCACTTTTTTCCACACCCACCACGGCCACCCTGATCCAAGTAACTAACCTGCTCACCTGCATTATCCTAACACATTTTTGGCCTTGTTTCCCTATATTCTATTCTCAATTCAAGCAAATCATATGTTTTCAAAATAAGTCAAATCACATTATTCTTCTTTTCAAAAGCTACTATGGGTCTTCTCTCTCAGAGTAAACCCAAAGTCCTTAGATGGTTTAGAAGGCTTTAAATAATCTGCTCCCCTCCCAGCCCACCTCTCAGATCTGGTCCCCTGGGATTCTGTCTCTGGCCCCCTCCACCCTAGCCCAATGGCCCCTTCTTGCTCTTCGCTAAGGAAAAGAGTCAGGTTCAGTTTCAAAACTTTGCACTTGCTTTCTCCCATGCCCAGAATGTTCTTTCCTTCATCCTCCATCTCCTTTGGTTCTTTGATTAAAATGTCACCTTCTCTGGGAGGCCTTCTCTGACACTCCTATTTTAAACTGCAACTCCCACCCAGAATCAGCCATCACTCCTCTTTTCTGTTCTTCATTTTTCTTCCTAATTTGTTTCACTCTCTGGCACATCATATATGTTACCTTTTTGATACATTGTCTGTGTTCTCCCAGGTATGCAAATTCCATGGAGTTAGGTTTTATCTTTTTAATTCAAGGCTGTGACCCAGTTTCTAAAACAATACTTGTCAGATTCCAAATAGGCAGCTAATAAATAGATTTTGAATGAATGAATGAATTCCTTTCATACTTAACCCCTTCATATTTAATAGCAGACATATTTACTTAATGGCTGAGGCTAAAACAACTACAGTTCTAAATAAGATCTTCAAAATCATTCTGTCCAAAATGTCTTCCTCTCCACCTGTGGGTGCTTCCCTTGAATGAGTCCACACAGACTGACCCTCCAGGGCTGTTTCATAACCTATAGCCACATCAGAGTTACAGGGATCTCCCATTTCCTTCAAAAGTTTCCCTGCTACTTGTGCCAGTAATGATGATAACAATGACAATGATGATGTCATAGCACTAACGAACATTTTTTTAAGTGTTTACTATTCATCAGCTATTGTACTCAGAATTTCTCATTGCATTATCTCACTTAGTTCCCACAACAAATCTACTCAATAAATACTATTATTAATCTTTTTTTTAACATGAACTTGATACTTAGCAAGATTAAGCAATGTAAGAGTTTATACAGCTAATTAGTAACAGCTGGGTTAGGATCTGAGCTCTGCCTGACTCCAGAACCCAAGATCTTAGCCTCTAGCCTACACTGCCTCCCTCAAGTCTCAGACTATTCAGGGATGGAATCTCCTTGGTGGTCCTGATTGTGGCCACCATGAAGAACAGCATCACAGAAAGACCCAGATAATGAGTGTTTTAACATCCCGGCAGTTGTGAGGTCAAGGCTCCTCCCTATTCACTGCAAGAACAAAAATGAGTGCAATTGTTAATTTAAAATCATGCATGTGGGTATAAACATAGGAAAATAATTGTTATGAAACTTTCAACAGCAGTCTCTATTTCAGTTTCCAACACTGCTCAAGATATTAGAAAATTTGACTCATTGACACTCCTGATGCAAATGTACATTATCTTGTTCAAAACCAAAAATAGTTACATGTGATCCTTTAAAAGTCCTTGCTACTGGAATTGTCTAAATTAATGATCTTACAAAGCAATTTTATAAAATTACATAATGAAATAAATTCCTTTTTTATTAAACTATTAAAAGGTTTATCAGTTTATTCACATGGCCAAAAGATATACACATAGCCCATGAAGCAAAATCTAGTAGACTTAGTTTAAATCTTGGTTATAAATACTTATAGCATTTAGACCTTACGGATGGCTTTTAGCCATGGCAGACCTCAATTAATTCATTTTTAAATGGGATCAATACCATCTATCTCTCATGTGTTTTGAAGGCTGAATGATATTATACATAAAATTGCCTTGCACAGTAGCTGACATATAATAACTTCTCAACAAAGGTTAGCTTGAAATTAGGGTCTCTAAAAAGTTTTAATTAGCAAAGTACAATGGCATGTTATCATGTGTTAAATGAGTTTCAAGAGAATTTCTGGAAGTGTTTTATTAGCCTGTCATTTCTGAGGCAGCAAGCCTTACTATTATGGGCCCCATAGATCTTTTGCGTTTTGTAAATGTAAAGCTTAGAAGAAAGATAGTGATATGCTGGAGAGTGAAGCCACCTATAGCTCATTGTGAGAAACCTGAGACGATTGTTCCTGTGTTAACACTGAGCATGTATGTGGCTGCCAAACCCAGCCTGTGATCTTGGAGCAAATGAAGGAGTCAGTGTATCTCATAAAGATGAACAGGGTGCTCAGGAAGAAACACCTGGATATTATTTATAGTAAGTTAGTAAATACGTAATTATTCTTCGTAACAAATAAAAAGATGCATTATAAGGAATAGGCTCAAGTGATTGTGGAGACTGAAAAGTTGCTAGATACGTTGATCTGCAGTCAGCAAGCTAGAGATCCAGGAGTCCAGAATGTGGGTGTGTGGGTGTGTGTATATTTACAAGGTTTACACACACACATACACACACACACACACAAGTACATGCTAGTGGTTCTGCTCGTGGTCCTACTTCTCTGACTGAAGCCTGGCTGATGTGTGTGATTATCAACATGAAGCCTAGAGAGTAAGAAACCTCCATAGTGCTTTTTCTATAGAACCTGAGGTCATCTGAGACCATAAAAAGCAAATTTGTCTGCAAATATGTAATAGCTTTAAATATGTTCATCTGTGTCAAAAGCCATGTGAGACTGAGGTGCCATCATGATAATGTGGTGATGGTATTCCATCAGAGGAGGAAGGGATGCTCGAATTCTACACAACCACCTTCCCAAAGAAAGGTAAAGTAACATTTGATGGAAAATGGACCTTCAAAACTCTATTGAGATGGTGCATGGATGGGTAGGTGTGGTGCAAGACGAGAAGTGGCACAAAAGATAATTCAATCTCATTTTCCATAGCATAGATTCAACAGATTGTGCTGAAATTTAAAAATTAACATGTGCCAACACAAGCACATTAATTAGAAATACAGAAGTAAATATCAAAAAGAACAGCTACAATAATAGAAAGTGGTTGCCTCTAGGGATAGGAAATGTGGTGATGAAAAAGAGGGGTAGAGAACAGTGCTTTGCTTTCTTTAATATAGCTTGTATAAGTATCTGATTCTTCAAAGTATATGTATATATATAACTTTAAAATTTTAAAATAAACACAAAAGATTTATACACAAAGATGCTCATCACAGAACTGACGTTAATATCCACATTCACAAAGTGAATAGCTAAATTACTATTTGCTATATAATGGAATGTACTACTAACGAAATCACCTTTAGTGCAAGGTTTAGCGAATACATGCTTAAAAGTTAATAGTGAGAAGCAGGTTTCAAAGCTGTACAATCAGCATCACCTTAAATAGGAAAGAAATTAACTGAAGTGGGAGAGAAACTAACTGATGGAAATTCCTGGATTATGAATGGTGAAACATAAGTGAATGTTTCCTTGCTGTTTTTCATGTACACATTCATGCTCTCTAAAATTGTAAAGTATACTGTAAAAGGGAGGAAGGTACGAAAACAGGAGGAGGCAAAAGGAAAAGGGCAGAGAGAAACGGGGTAGAAGTGGGTTGGGAGGACAGAGGAGAAGGAGGGGGAGGGAAGGGGGGAGGGGAGGAAGAGGAAATCACCTCTGTCTGTCACGAGGGGCCAGTCTTGCCCTCAGCCCCTCTGGAGTCCTTGTGGCTGAACTAATAGTAAAACTGACACAAGAGAGATTAACAAGAGAAAGAGAAACAAACTTTAATTCGTGCTCACAGATGGTCACACAGGACTAGGACCTAAGGGGTGGCCAGAGCAAGCAGCTTTTACATTTCTTAGACAGAAATGACACATTTGTGAGGAAGTGACAGGACAGAGAAACTTAGATGCGGGGTGCTCAGTTCCCAAAGACTCTAGACAGAGGTCAGCTTGCTGCTGCTGCTAAGCCGCTTCAGTCGCGTCCGACTAAGTGCAACCCCATTCTCCAGGCAAGAACACTGGAGCGGGTTGCCATTTCCTTCTCCAATGCATGAAAGTGAAAAGTGAAAGTGAAGTCGCTCAGTCGTGTGTCAATTGAAATCACACGGTTTGTAAGCAACCGTATGCCCAGATTCCCTCTCTGTTCATAAGTGTCCTTCTAGCTTCAGATGTAGGGAGTGCGCCCTTCACATGAGAGACTTATTTCCTGCTTTCAGGGAGACAGAAAGGAGAGTCAGAATGTTCCTCTTGTCCTTGACATTTCGTATGTGACTTTGATCCAAAATAATCAAGGTGCCATTAAGGCATATTTGGGAATAATCTGTCTTGAGCCCCAGTATCACCATGATATCCAATGAGTCCTATTGAAGAGCTCTGTTACCTCTTTGTTAAGCATATACAAGTGTGCATGGCAGGAACTTTGTGGTTTTGGAGCTAAAGGCTGTCTCAGACCATTCTGAAGAAACTGAGTATTATTTTCTTAAGGGATGACCTGATAACTGTGTAACACATATTCCTCTGCATTCTATTTTTCTCTACCTTTAAAGCACAATTTACAAACAATAAAATGCACCCATTAACACTTTAATGACTTCTGACAAATGCATATACTTGAGTAACCATCACCCCAATCAGGACATAGAGCATCTCCGTCACCCAGAAAGTTCCCTTGTATTCCTTTCAGGCAGTCCATCATTCCCCTAGGAAACCACTGGAGTTAGCATCCATCATCACAGTTTATTTCTATCTGTTAAAGATCTTTGTATGAATGTAAAGGCACAGTATGTACTCTTTCCTTGACTAGATCCTCTTCCTTAGCATTTTTTGGGGGATTTATCCATCTTGTTTATATTACTAATAGTTAGTTCTCCTTTATATTGCTGACTAATATTACATTACTCCGCTGACAAAGATCCAAACAGTCAAAGCTATGGTTTTCTCACTAGTTATGTATGATTGTGAGAGTTGGACTACAAAGAAGACTGAGCACTGAAGAATTGATGCGTTCGAACTATGGTACTACAGAAGACTCTTGAGAGTCACTTGGACAGCAAGGAGATCAAACCAGTCCATCCTAAAGAAAATCAAGCCTGAATATTAATTGGAAGGACTGATGCTGAAGCTGAGGCTCCCATACTTACTTGACTACCTGCTACAAAGAGTCAACACATTGGAAAAGACTGATGCTGGGAAAGATTGAGGACGAGATGAGAAGGTGGTGACAGAGGATGAGATGTTTGGATGGCATCACTGACTCAATGAACATGAGTTTGGGAAAACTCCAGGAGATAATGAAGGACAAGGGAGCTTGGTGTGCTGCAGTTCACGGGCTGCAAATAGTTGGACATGACTTAGCAACTGAACAACAACAAGTATTACATTACTGGAGTGTACAACTTGTCCATCTGTTGGTGGCTATTTAGATACTTCCCAGTGTAAACTAATATATAAAAAACACTGCTATGACAATTTTGTATATGTCTTTTTGTGCACATATGGCTTCCTTTCTTTTCAGTAAATATTTAGAAATGATATTGCTGTGTGATAATGTAGGTGGACTATGCTGTCTGTGGCTCAGCCATGCCTGCAATGCAGGATACTAGGGGTTGATCCCTGGGTCAGGAGGATCTCCTAAAGAAGGAAATGGCAACAATTTTCCATTGGGTCGTGAAGAGTCAGACATAACTGAGCGACTTCACTTTCAACTTTCCCTTTCATGCTTTGGAGAAGGAAATGGCAACTGAGAGGGTAACAGGCAGGAAGGCCCAAGGGTCTCCAAATGGAGGAAATAGCCTGCAAGTGTCAGACATTTTATCTCTCTTAAGCAGCAGGAGGAAACAAACTAGAGATATTTTCTCCTTCTCTATACAAATTTAAAAAGAGGTTTCTCTTAAAATTCTGGGTTGCTACAATGACACCTAGTTTCACTTGAAGTTAACCATTGTCTTTTTCTTATGGAAATGATTATCTTAAGCTATGCTAATGTACTATGCATTTACCCCACACTCTGTCTTCAAGTCGGTTCGCCTTTTGGGCTCAGAACCTACTTGATAAACCAGTATGTTATACTCCGATAATGTTCCTCTAATCTACGTAAATGAAACTATTTGTATGGTGATCTGCCCTTCTTCAAGATTCAAGTTAATCATTTTATGGCCCAAGATAAACCATTTAAAGCCAAGGTTATCCCAAAATACATCTTATGGGTGAGGGGCCTGGTGCCATTCTAAGTTTTGAGACATTTCTTTCTTTCATTACAGACTGCTGATGACTATATAACATCCAGCTGAAGACTAGCAGGGGGGTACTCTTTCTACCCCCTTCTGATGCCTATGTCAGAAGCTTTTTCTATCTCCTTTATACTTTAATAAAACTTTATTACACAAGAGCTCTGAGCAATCAAGCCTCGTCTCTTGCCCCGGATTGAATTCTTCTCCTCCAGGGGCCAAGAATCCCAGCGACGTGATTCAACAACAACCTTTCACAACCCACTCCAGTGTTCTTGTCTGGAGAATCCTAGGGATGGGGGAGCCTGATGGGCTGCCGTTTATGGGGTCACACAGAGTCAGACATGACTGAAGTGACTTAGCAGTAGCAGACTGTGGCTTGCCATTTATTTTTAATGTTGTTGTGATAAGCAGTGATATGTAAATTTTTACTCCGAAGAGATCAAACATATCATAATTTTTCTGTTTCTATTTAGTGCTTTTTGAATTCTAAGAAATTTTTGCCTACTTCAACATTCTGAAATGTGTTTTCCTTTAGGTATATTCAGTTCAATTCAGTAGCTGAGTCATGTTCAACTCTTTGCAACCCTATGAATCACAGCACGCCACGCCTCCCTGTCCATCACCAACTCCAGAAGTTCACTCAAACTCATGTCCATCAAGTCAGCGATGCCATTCAGCCATCTCATCCTCTGTCGTCCTCTTCTCCTCCTGCCCCCAATCCCTTCCAGCATCAGAGTCTTTTCCAATGAGTAACCTCTTCCCATGAAGTGGCCAAAGTACTGGAGTTTCAGCTTCAGTATCAGTCCTTCCAATGAACACCCAGGACTGATCTCCTTTAGGAGGGACTGGTTGGATCTCCTTGCAGTCCAAGGGACTCTCATGAGTTTTCTCCAACCCACAGTGCAAAAGCATCAATTCTTCGGCACTCAGCTTTCTTCACAGTCCAACTCTCACATCCATACACGACCACTGGAAAAACCATAGCCTTGACGAGATGGACCTTTGTTGGCAAAGTAATGTCTCTGCTTTTGAATATGCTATCTAGGTTGGTCATAACTTTTCTTCCAAGGAGTAAGTGTCTTTTAATTTCATGTCTGCAGTCACCATCTGCAGCGATTTTGGAGCCCCTCAAAATAAAGTCTGACACTGTTTCCACTGTTTCCCCACCTATTTCTCATGAAGTGATGGGACCGGATGCCATGATCTTCATTTTTTGAATGTTGAGCTTTAAGCTAACTTTTTCACTCTCCTCTTTCACTTTCATAAGAGGCTTTTTAGTTCCTCTCTTCATTTCCTGCCATAAGGGTGGTGTCATCTGCATATCTGAGGTTATTGATGTTACTCCCGTCAATCTTGATTCCAGCTTGTGCTTCTTCCAGTCCAACATTCCTCATGATGTACTCTGCATAGAAGTTAAATAAGCAGAGTGAAGATATACAGCCTTGATGTACTCCTTTTCCTATTCGGAACCAGTCTGTTCCATGTCCAGTTCTAACTGTTGCTTCCTGACCTGCATCCAGGTTTCTCAAGAGGCAGGTCAGGTGGTCTGGTATTCCCATCTCTTGAAGAATTTTCCACAATTTATTGTGATCCACACAGTCAAATGCTTTGGCATAATCAATAATTAGGTATATTACTTTCCTCAAATTTTTGTATATGGTGGGAGATTTTGTTTTTCTATATGGCTATCCAGTGGTTTCAGCCAGTGTGTTGAAGATATTTTACTTTCTCCATTGAATTATCTTTCTGCTTTTGTAAAACTTATATTTGCTTTTGATTAGGGTCCTACAGCCACAGCTTCCTTTCAGAAGAGAGGTAGCTGAGAGTTTCTGTGTTCCTCGCCTGTAAGAACAAGCAAGCTGCTGCTACTGCTGCTGCTAAGTCCCTTCAGTTGCATCCAAATCTGTGCGACCCCACAGATGGCAGCCCACCAGGCTCCTCCATCTCTGGGACTCTCCAGGCAAGAACACTGGAGTGGGTTGCCATTTCCCTCTCCAATGCATGAAAGTGAAAGTGAAAGGGAAGTCGCTCAGTCGTGTCCAACTCTTCACGACCCCATGGACTGCAGCCTACCAGGCTCCTCTGTCCATGGGATTTTCCAGGCAAGAGTACTGGAGTGGGGTGCCATCGCCTTCTCCAGAACAAGCAAGAGTAGTACTCAAGTCATCTTGAAATAGCACCCCTTTCCTGAGGAGTTCCCTGCTGGTAAGCCCAATGGTCATTAAGCACATCTAAGGAAGGAAGCACTTCAGAGGAGAACACAGATGATATATTATAGAAATCTAAATCTCTGTTCATACCTCAGATCCGCTTTGTTGCTTCCAGGGGTAAAGCAGAGGGAACTGATAACTGAGTACTTAGGTTTTGCCAGATACTTTAGAAAGCACTTTACAAACATTGTCCAATGGATGTTCCTTTTGATACCAGGAAATATTTATTTGAATTCTATTACATAGATAAGAAAACTTAGACTTTGCCACAGTTCCTTGGCCAGTTGGTAGTAAAAGCAGGATTTGAACTCCTGCTTCTTAAATTTGACCTTCCTAAATATAACACAGTTCTTTCTCATATCTCAAGCGACCATTTCACAGAAGATATCTGAAGAACACCCCATTAGGAGCCAAGGAAACAGATGAAGAGTATTTTCAGTTATTCTTGACCTATCAGATCACTGAATCTCTTTCAGTCTCCTTAAGTTGTTACAGTTTTCTTCTCTCATTCTAAAACAACCATCTCAGTTTTGGTCCTTGAACTAAATTTCAAATAACATAATACCCCAAAAGTCAGTGTGTTGTGAGAGTCCCAGGAATATGTGTTGGTAAACTCAATAACAAGAGAAAATATATGTTTGATATATTTCCAGTGGAATTTTTAAAATAAACATATTTACCCTAAAGCAAATTTATTGGATGACAACCTATAAATTTACTTATAATTGCTTCCTTCCCATTCATGTGCACATACACTTTTAAAACTAATAATTATAGGATTCCTTTGACAGCACTTTACTTTCCCATGCAGTAAATAATCATCGTCAGCTGTAAATAATAATAAAAAGACAAGTTTTCCATTATAAAATAGAGTTAAGGTGATTTGTTCTAATGCAAAAGAAAAGAAAGGCAGATACTTGTCCTAACAATCACAGGAACTTGGAGTGTTCAAGTTCTTGTCTGTTAGTTTGACAGTATCATTTATCACTCCTATACCTTTCTTGCTACATTTTGGAACAAGAATTTTATTTGGGCAGTATTGTATGCTGTAAGATATGTATTGATTAAAATACATTTGTGTTTTCAAGAAGACCGAAAGCACACAGCAATAAAAGCTCAGTTCAGTTCAGTCTCTCAGTTGTGTCCAACCCTTTACTCAAATTCATGTCCATTGAGTCAGTGATGCCATCCAGCCATCTCATCCTCTGCCATCCCCTTCTCCTCCCGCCTTCAATCTTTCCCAGCATCAGGGTCTTTTCCAATGAGTCAGCTCTTCACATCAGGTGGTCAAAGTATTGGAGCCCCCCAAAATAAAGTCTGCTACTGTTTCCACTGTTTCTCCATCTTTGCCACATGGGCTCCAAAATCACTGCAGATGGTGACTACAGCCATGAAATAAAACATGCTTGCTCTTTGAAAGAGAAAGTATGACCAACCTAGACAGCATATTAAAAAGCAGAGATATGTCTAGTCAAAGCTATGGTTTTCCCAGTAGTCATGTATGGATGTGAGAGTTTGACTATAAAAAAAGCTGAGTGACAAAGAATTGATGCTTTTGAATTGTGGTATTGGAGAAGACTCTTGAGAGCCCCCTGGACTCCAAGGAGATCCAACCAGTCCATCCTAAAGGAAATGAATCCTGAATATTCATTGAAAGGACTGATGCTGAAGCTGAAAGGCCAATATTTTGGCCACCTGATGCGAAGAGCTGACTCATTGGAAAGAGCCTGATGCTGGGACAGATTGAAGGTGGGAGGAGAAGGGGATGACAGAGGCATCAGCAACTCAACAGACATGGGTTTGAGTAAACTCCAGGGGTTGGTGATGGACAGGGAGGCCTGGAGTGCTGCAGTCCATAGAGTCACAAAGAGTCGCCATGATCTTCGTTTTCTGAATGTTGAGTTTTAAGCCAACTTTTTCACTCTGGCAGAGTGAAGAACTAAAGAGCCTCTTGATGAAAGTGAAAGAGGAAAGTGAAAAAGTTGGTTTAAAGCTCAACATTCAGAAAACAAAGATCATGGCGTCCGGTCCCATCACTTCATGGGAAATAGATGGAGAAACAGTGGAAACAGTGTCAGATTTAATTTTGGGGGAGCTCCAAAATCACTGCAGATGGTGACTGCAGCCATGAAATTAGAAGACGCTTACTCCTTGGAATAAAAGTTATGACCAATCTAGATAGTATATTCAAAAGCAGAGACAGTACTTTGCCAACTAAGGTCCGTCTAGTCAAGGCTATGCTTTTTCCAGTGGTCATGTATGGATGAGAGGGTTGCACTGTGAAGAAAGCTGAGTGCCGAAGAACTGATGCTTTTGAACTGTGGTGTTGCAGAAGACTCTTGAGAGTCCCTTGAACTGCAAGGAGATCCAACCAGACCATTCTGAAGGAGATCAACCCTGGGGTTTCTTTGGAAGGAATGATGCTAAAGCTGAAACTCCAGTACTTTGGCCACCTCATGCGAAGAGCTGACTCATTGGAAAAGACTCTGATGCTGGGAGGGATTGGGGGCAGGAGGAGAAGGGGACGACAGAGGATAAGATGGCTAGATGGCATCACTGACTCGATGAACGTGAGTCTAAATGAACTCCGGGAGATGGTGATAGACAGGGAGGCCTGGCGTGCTGCGATTCATGGGGTCGCAAAGAGTCGGACACAACTGAGCGACTGAACTGAACTGAACTTTCACTTTCTTCTTTCACTTTCATCAAGAGGCTTTTTAGCTCTTCTTCACTTTCTGTTATAAGGGTGGTGTCATCTGCATATCTGAGGTTATTGATATGTCTCTTGGCAATCTTGATTCCAGCTTGTGCTTCCTCCAGTCCAGCGTTTCTCATGATGTATTCTGCATATAAGTTAAATAAACAGGGTGACAATATACAGACTTGATGTACTCCTTTCCTATTTGGAACCAGTCTATTGTTCCATGTCCAGTTGCTTCTTGACCTAGATACAGATTTCTCAAGAGGCAGATCAGGTAGTCTGATATTCCCATCTCTTTCAGAATTTTCCAGAGTTTGTTGTGGTCCACACAGTCAAAGGCTTTGGCATAGTCAATAAAGCAGAAATAGATGTTTTTCTGGAACTCTCTTGCTTTTTCCATGATCCTGTGGATGCTGGCAATTTGATCTCTGGTTCCTCTGCCTTTTCTAAAGCCAGCTTGAACATCTGGAAGTTCACAGTTCACCTATTGCTGAAGCCTGGCTTGCAGAATTTTGAGCATTACTTTACTAGTCTGTGAGATGAGCGCAATTGTGCGGTAGTTTGAGCATTCTTCGGTATTGCCTTTGTTTGGGATTGGAATGAAAACTGACCTTTTCCAGTCCTGTGGCCACTGCTGAGTTTTCCAAATTTGCTGGCATATTGAGTGCAGCACTTTCACAGCATCATCTTTCAGAATTTGAAATAGCTCAACTGGAATTCTATCACCTCCCCTAGCTTTGTTCGTAGTGATGCCTTCCGAGGCCCACTTGGCTTCACATTCCAGGATGTCTGGCTCTAGGCTGATGATCATACCATCATGATTATCTGGGTCATGAAGATCTTTTTTGTTAGTTCTTCTCTGTATTCTTGCCACCTCTTCTTAGTATCTTATGCTTCTGTTAGGTCCATACCATTTCTGTCCTTTATTGTGCCCATCTTTGCATTAAATGTTCCTTTGGTATCTCTAAGTTTCTTGAAGAGATCTCTAGACTTTCCCATCCTATTGTTTTCCTCTATTTCTTTGCATGAATCACTAGTATACTTATAAAATTATACTTCTTTTATCATAATCTGAAGGATGAGGTGCAGGGACCATGTAGTAATTTTAACCTGCCCACCAGGTCTTTTGAGTTTCTAGCACCCACCAGCTCTGGAAGTGAAAACAAAACCAATCACTTAAATCATAGCTGTTAGCTGAGCTCTGGTTACTACCTTCCCCCTCGTGATACTGGCTGGTGCTATGAGTAAACAAGCACTCTCCTGTTAAAATGAGAGCATTGCCAACCAGAACCCTGTGCTGCCTTGAGCTTTCTTTGCTACCTTGAGACAAAATCTTACCAAAGTTTCAAACCAATGAAGGAGAAAACAGAGAGTAAGAATGAATGGATGCTGATATAATTCAAACTTTTAATTCACCCATATCTAAGTCAGATTTGATTTCCAGCAACTAAACTATCACTGACCAATCCAAGGTAAGTCCATGGGAAAAATGCCAGGCATGTTGCCAACATGGATTGATGCACAAGCCTCAGAAATTTCAAGCCAAGTGGGCAGGTGAGTAAGCTTAAAGGGCCAGAAAGAGGAACCTTGATTCTCAAAGCAGCTTCTGACCAACAAGATACTTTCTATTATGAACTCAATGGGTTGGACCTAACACCAAGAGCAAACAGAACAGAATAGAACAGAACTGGTTGGTAGGAGGCATCAAGCGGAAGAGAGACAGGTACATTCTGAAACACGTCAGTCCCACTTACTTGGCACAAAATCACACACTGCCTGATGACTGTTTATTTCGCGTCTTGTGTTATTATATAGCTTTTCATGTGAACTTGCCCTGAATCTCTCAGTACATTATAAGCTTCTGACAAAAGCACTAACTATGCATGATATTCTTTTAAAATGACTAACAGTGCCTGGTATAGGACTATAGATGTCGCATATTATTAATAAATTTTTAATGAATAAATAGAGGAATGAAAAATCAAATGAAAAAAAAATACCATCTAATTAGTATTGAAGACATTGTATAAATAACGTTTTGTCAACTCCCACTTATCATATTTCTTCTTGATTCTGTTTCCACCTTCCTTGTCCTTATTTAAAATAACTCTCTAATACTTTAAAGTCTCCAAAGTGATAGCTCTGTATGAAGGTTTATTTTTTGTTTGCATCTGTTTACAACTCAAGTAACATTCTCCAACTCCCTTTTCTTGAATCCCATTTTTATCTTTTAAGAGTCAAATGATTTTTCTTATACTAGTAACATTTTATTTGTAGTATATATGTCCATGGCTTTTCAAAACAAGACAACCACTGTGTCTAGAGGTAAGGTCAGAAGGCAAAACTCTTGCCCCACTCTAACCCACACGCCATACTCATTGACAAGAGAAAATTAGGACTACGTCCCCTAAAGTGAAACATGCATAGCATTGGTGTTATTTCTTAGCCATATCCCAGACCTACATCATGGAGTCAGATCTCTGGCAATGTCAGAAATTCTTTTTCTTCTTTTTTCCCAATTATCCCCAGGTGAATTTTGTGCTCATTAAAAATGGGGATTGCTGTGAATTTCTTGACTTGAGGGACAGGGAGAAGAAAGGCATCACCCTAATTTCAAAGGACTCACTATGGTAGCAGATATAAAGTTAATTGTTAATAAGCACCTGCTGCTTAACCTAAAAGAGGCAAGTTCTTAAACAAGAAAGGTTATTGGGGGCAATGCAAAGAAACAGTCTACACAGAGATAAAGTTAGAAGCCATTTAATGTTCCAACATCAGACCTCGGAATCCCTTCCAAAAATATTTTCAGGGCAATCAAAAAATATCAGTTTAAATGAGAGATTCAGGACACAGGGGTTACCTTTGGACATCTGTGCCCCCCTCTCCTTGTGTAGGACAAAGCCACCAACATATAGGTTTATACTTAATGACTCACTTAGATGTTGCTGAGACTATCCCAACTGAAACCTTCGAAGTCTGTATGGATAGAAACTTGGGAGACTTCCTTTATGAGTCCCTGGAATTCCCAGATGATTATTTTTCCTCCTCCCAAGAATAGTTGTATTGAATGACTGTAGTTACTTTTTCTAGATAACATACACTGTATTCTCTGAGCTCCTTCTAAAATATAAGCTGCATATCTACAATACTTAGAAAAGACGTGTGATCTAAAACTCCTCCCTTAGGGTTTTCCTTTGTTAAGAAGCCATGTATGCCTGACTTATATGTTTCTATAAAATACTGGGTAAATTTTTGCCTCATGGTATTTATTGTAAGTAAGGTAGAGAATGTTGTGATTAGAATACATTTTGACCCAAAGTTTCTCCTCTGGGAGAGAAAATTAAAAGGCCTTAGAAGACGTCTTGATTCCATAACAGTCCCTCAGTATAGCCCACAGACGATGACACAAAGAGCAGGTGACCTTGTATTATCACCAGGAAAACAAAGGCGTTCTGGGGCCCAGTCTCCACACGAGGCTTCCCTGGTGGCTCAGATGGTAAAGAATCTGTCCACAATGAGGGAGACCGGGGTTCCATTCCTGGGTCGGGAAGATCCCCTGGAGAGGGGAACGGCAACCCACTCCAGTACTCTCACCTGAAGAAACTCATGGACAGAGGAGCCTGGTGGGCTACAGTGTATGGCATCGCAAAGAGCTGGGCGTGACGGAGCAACTAACCGTGTCACTCTCATCTCCAGAAAAAGGTAGGCACATTGCAGGTGATACTTGGCCATCTTTTGGTATTACAGTAGTTTGGTTCTATAGTCACTAAAGTGGGGTGGGGGAGAAGCATATCCCTGGCTAATATCTATCTCACTGCAATTTTAAGAAACAAATAATCAAAGTTTGGTCCAGAAAGAGAGCCAGTTCCTCAAACATCCTCCCTGGAGAAGGTATGGATAATATGGGGCATAACACATTTTTAATAACTTTGGATAATGTAGACTCATGAAATTTTGATGATAGAAAATCCTTGCAGATAATTTATTTCACTGGTTCCCAAATCTGGCTGACCATACAAATTACCCTAGACTTAAAATCTGAATCACCAGGGGTAGAAACCAGAAATACATATTAATTTTTCAGTCCCCAAATGCACCTGAACAGATCAGGGAATTGAAGAATTAAATGATTTGTTGAAAGATTCATATCTTGTCAACAGCAAAAGCAGTCCAGAATCTAAGCCAAAAATTCCCAGAATTAAAAAGTATCTCTGAATGTCATCCTAGCGTAACCATCTAAGAGTGGTCCTTAAGCTATAAAAGATTTTCTGAAGGAACTCAGATTCCAACCCCCAAAGATATTTTCAAATGCTGAGTAGGAAGTGAAGCCCAGAAACAGACATTTTTAATCTGCCCTTTAGTGGATTCTGAAGGAGGGTAACCACTACAGGGAGCAATTAAGGACATTTTGTCTACCAGATGTCCGAGTTTCTTGCATCATGTTCCCTCACTTTGTTTAAACTCATTGTATCTATATGAAGATTAATATCATTGTAATAATTTTCCTTTATTATAAGTCTGTTAGAAACAGTTTTTTACATTTTCCTCCCAGAAACCTAGTCCTGTAACTCTGCCTCACAGAAGTTGTCCCTGCCTCTCTGGGCCTTACAAAACATTTTTTCCCAACGCTGTATGTTAGTTTTTGGAGAATGAAGCCAGTCTAGGAATCCTCTTTCCAGGGGAGAATGGAGACGAAAAATTCCTCTAGTTTCATCTCTCGCCTCTCCCTCCTCTCCCTCGGTAGCTTGTTTCACGTATGGCCCAAACCCTTCTCCCACCAAAAACACAAATAAATACATAAAAAGAAATTGTTGAAGCAGCTTCTTGCTGTCTTATGGCTCTGAGCCCTAAGCCTTAGGCAAAGCAGCTGGGTCTGATGCTGAAACCAGAAGGGCCCAACGACACGGGAACAGAGCCAAGACTGTTTTCCAACAATTAGCTTTCCTCAACCGCAGCCAGGCTCTGAGGAGAAATCAAAGGCAGAACGGTTTCCTTCCGCCCATACCTTCCCCACCCTAAAGGGTGAAGACGCAGCTTACCTGGGCACCCCTGCAAAACAAGTCTGAAATGATCCCATCACCCGGTACATATTGTTCCCGCCTCTCTGCTCCACTCCAGCTTAACTGACAGGTCGACCCTGTCTCAGCTAGGCAGCTGCCTCTTGCCAATACTCGCTCACTCTTCTCTCTGTTGTTCATCTAGAACAAAGTGGTTTCTTCCATGAAAGGGATGGAAGCAGGCACATTTCTCAGGAACCACAGAGAGAGAGAGCGAAAGGGGACTTTATTTAAAGTTGAAAATCAGGGGCTTCCCTGGTGGCTCAGTGCTAAAGGATCCATCTGCCAATGCAGGAGACACAGGTTTGATCCCTGGTCCAGGAGGATCCCACATGCTGGGAGGCAACTATTCCCATGCACCACAGCTATTGAGCCTGTGCTCTGGAGCCCGGGAGCTCGGAGGCTGAGACTACTGAAGGCCAGGCACCTAGACCAGTGCTCGGCAGCAAGAGAAGCCGCCACAGCAGAGAAAAGCCTGCACAGCGACGAAGACCCAGCAGAGCCAGAATGATAGTCATAATTAATTAATTAACATTAAAAAAAATACAAAGTTGAAAATCATTCATGGGTAGTCTCAAAAATGCCTGACGTAGGGATGGAAAACTAGAACTGTGCTTAATTAAAAAGAGTTTGATGTTATTTGAGGGCCCAGGCTCAAAATAAAGAAGGAAACAAGGAGGTAAAGGAAAACAGGAAGTTGTGAAGACTCAGGGTGAAGAAGACCCCCAAGACACCAAACTTTGCTGAACAAATGTCCAGATCCTTCCTCAAAAACACCTTACCCTTCAGGTGCCAGCCTGTACCTGCCTTCTGCTTCATGAGACAGTAAGCGTGGGAGGTGGATCCACGGGAGGGGCGCTCATGGCACGTGGGCAGGGATTTGTTGCCTCGCTGCTCTGTCAATGACTAGAAGCCACTTAACTCGTCTGCCTCTCAGTTCCATCAGCTAAAACTGGAGATAATAATGCCCTGATTATAGCAGCATGGGTTAGGTGGAACCAGCAACCCCACAGGGTCAGGGGTACACCCACCCATAGTTTATTTGCCACTGAAGCTGCATGTCTAATATCAGTCAACAGGGGGCTCCACCACCCACACCCACTCCCTATATAAGCAGCCAGGAAGACTAGGGTCTCTGTCTTTGTGGAAGGGAAGACGAGGAGACAGCCTGAAGAACTGCTTAGGGCTTCACCCAGCCTCAGCTTGGAACTGAAGTGTGTCTGTTCTACTCATGTGTCAGACTTATGAACTGGCTTCTAAGCCCTCCCACCATGGGACTGAAAAGTACAGTTCTCTTTGTGCCTGCAGAAAAATAAGTAAGTACTAAGGTACTGACAAGCTTCGGGAGCAGGGAACCACAGGGCTGATGTGCGGAAGGAGGCAAAATGCTGATAACATGGTCAGTGAAGTGCCTGGCCGGTCATGATGGAGTGTTCAAAACCAGCAGTTGTTATTCCACAAGACCCCTGTCAGCAACCTTGCCCCCTTGCCTTTCGTTACTCAGATCTCATTATTCCTCTAACACACAGGAAACATCTCACCCAGAGCTAGAACAAAGCCCGAGAATGCCTTATCCCAGGATCCATCTTTCTAAACTAGAGGACAGGAAATAGGAATCACTGGTGACTGTCTTCTAGATCTTAGGGCTTGGTGGCACTTGACAAATCACTGAACGCACTGGAGCCAGTATAAAAGGGACCAATACTCAATGGAAGGAAATGTGGTTAACAGGAAAAACAGCGGTTTGAATCCAAGTTCCAATCTTGAAATTTATTAGAAGTAGAACCTTGGATGAGCCATTTCATCTTTCTGGAATTTGATTTCCTTATCTGGAAAAGGAGAGGATTATGACAGATTATGTAAAGCTCCATAAACTCAGAATGCCAATGGTTACAAATAATGCCTTTGCAAGAACGGCTCTATCTTCAGGGAACATGGGATTTTAGAATATCCCATCCAATCCTATAGCCCTAGGCCCTAGCTTCTCTCTAGTTAAGCGCCCCCAGAACCCTGAATAACTTAAACCAGGTCACACTGTATGGATACAGTGAAACAGGAACGACTCTTTGCTCTAGCTTAGGGTTACAGACGAAGTGCTAACAGCGCCCTGAGTTCTCCCCATCATGAACTTTAATGTCAGCTCACTCTCAACCAAAAAGGATCTCTTCCCCCTAATAAAAGGTATAGAACCTCTAGAAGATTATCAGCTGACTTTAAAATAAAGAGATCATCCTGGCTAATCCAGACGGGCCCACTGGAATCACCAGAGTCTTTAAAAACAGAAGAAAGACACAGAAGAGTTAGTGCCAGAGTGATGCCATGTTAGGAATACCTGGCCCATCACTGCTGATTTCAGATGGGAGGAGTCATGAGCCAAGAATGTGGGAGGCTAAGAAGCTACAAAAGGCAAGAAAGTGGATTCTTCTCTATCTCTGTAAGCTAATAAACTTGTGTTATTTAAGTCACTAAGTCTGTGGTGGTTTGTTACAGCAGCAATTAGAGACTAACACACTCCACGATGAATAATTAGCAGCAGGCATTTAGCAAAGGTGAAAACAAATCTGCACAGAAATTGGTCAACAAGGATAATACTGATAGGTAACCTGGAACAAATGGGCAACACTGGAAGTTATCTGTAAACTCTAAGAAAAAGAAAGTCAAGTTGCTCAGTCATGTCCAACTCTTTGCGACCCCATGGACTGTAGCCTACCAGGTTCCTCTGTCCATAAGACTTTCCGGGCAAGAATACTGGAGTAGATTGCCATTTCCTTCCCCAAGAGATCTTCCTGACTCAGGGATTGAACCCAGGTCTCCCACATTGTAGCCAGACGCTTTTACCGTCTCAGCCACCAGGGAAAGGTACCAGTCATTTGGATGCACACCATGTAAAGGCAAGAATATGGGCCCTTTCTGTAGAAGTGAAAGGGACCTAAGAGTCTGGAGTCTAAGTGTACTGAATATCATTTACACGTTTTGCACACATTCTGAGCAGAAGGGTTGAGAGCATTAGCTCTGTCAGTCGTTCATTCTGTTGACCTTGTGCGTAAACACTCAAAGATTGCTTTCCTTATAAATAAAATCAAAGATGATAATACTCACCTTATGGAGTGATGAAAATTAAATGTGCTAATTCAACATAAAACACTTAGCACAGTACCTGTATATAATAAGCTCAATAAAAGTCATTTATTTGCATTATTTTTACATTCCTATATGGACAGAATTTTCATTCTGAATTCTAGCACTTTAAACAAATCATTTTGCTGTTTTCATAAAGGCCCAATTAAGAAATTGCTCCTGGGATGTTACAGTGTTAGGGTTGGGTGGACCCAGCGGAAGAATCACAGTCAATATTCAGGTACCACACAGTAGGAAAAGCCAGGTAAGCATCTCTGCTGGCAGAATTTTGCCCTAATGAAGGGCTATTTCTGCTTGGGTGACTACACATTACAGCAGCATCTGGAGCTAATCTCTGCACCCAGCAGGTGTCTGAGGACCCCAATGAGTCCCATTCCTACTATAAGAGAGGCAGGTAAAGAGTTGAAATCAACTAAAAAGCAAGGTATCAGGAACACCTATGGTTCTTGGCATTACTAAGCCTGAAGAATGGCCGAATTGCTTCCTTACATGGCAGCACAGATGTTAGCAACTTGCACCTGTGCTTATATGTGAAAAAGGGTGGGGGGGGGTAAAAGAGAGAGAGGGAAACAGGAGCATCAAGGGTAAAAGCAAAGCCCATTCTCAGAAGTAGTCACTTAGACCACTCACAGTTAGACTCTCACTCACAATCAGAATAAATAGCCATTTGAGGACCTATATTCCTCACCAAACTGAGTTTTTCACTGCAGAAAATGTCTTCATCATCATCTCACATAGTTGATCTCAACAAATATTTATTCAACTGATCTAAAAGGGTTACACACTATAAAATACAAAGTTATGAAATATGTGGCAGGATAATTTAATATATGATATATTTTATGATAATTAAATGATATATTTATATGATAATATATTTTATGATAATTTAAAACATGATATATTTTCCCTACTGCAGAAGAATCAGAAGGAACTAGATACATAATAACCATCCCCAGGGAGAAAACGGAAGTCTTTGGATCATGAAATCCAGAGATCTTCACAAGAGACTTTAGTCAAAAGTCAAGGCTTACAGAGGCAAAGAGCTCAAGTTTATGCATCGGGTGGATACACCCCTGAGATGTGTGACTAGAAAAAACAGCTGAAAGGGAATGTCCTAAGGCAAGTGAACAGAGTTGGGTATTTGGTGGAAGATGTACAAGTGGAGGACGCCCAGGAGATAGAACCTTGGACCAGGTAGCTTGTTAATATTGGAAACCTCAATGCTGAAAACCATGCTATTGAGAGCTATAGCTTTCAAAGTCTTACACACAGCTTCCCGGTACTGTAGGATAGAGAAGACCGATCAAGAGAGTCTGGTCAGTGAACGTCTCAGTTCATACTGTAATGGATTAAAGACTAGGAGCTCTTCACTTCTGGGGTTCCATATAAATCTCCAGGGGTTTCCCAGGTGGTGCTAGTGGTAAAGAACCTGTCTGTCAGTGCAGGAGAACTAATAGACGCTGGTTAGATCCCTGGGTTGGGAAGATCCCCTGGAAGAGGAAATGACAACCCACCAGTATTCTTGCCTGGAAAATGCCATGGACAGAGAAATGTGGTGGGCTACAGTCCATGGGGATGCAAAGAGTCAGACAGGACTAAAGTGACTTAGCACACAAAAATCCCTGATTTCTTAAGAAATCCTAGGAACAAAGGATAGCATAGCAAAAAGGATTCAAAGACATTTAATTCAATTTGGAGAAATAAAAATATGTCATGCTTCTTGCCAGTATACTTGGAGGGCAAAATTCATACCCATTACTTATGTATGATAACAGGACTACAATAAGACATTAAAGTAGTTATCTCTGTATTGTGTTATTATAGGTAGTAGTCACTTTTTCTTCATTATATATATATATATATATATATATATATATATTTAAAGCCATGTTTAAAGATAAAACTACAGAAAGCCCACATTGCTACCCTTGACCAGCCAGAAGGTGATGCGATGATCCTCCCTAGGAGCAATGGGCCCCAACCTCCTTTAGAACAAGGTCAAACTCTGTGCTTGATTTGGGTCCCTGAGAATCTGGAGAAGCTGTGATGTTCAGAGAAACACTCTGGCTCTCAAAGAGTTTTTATCCTCGAAAAACTCTCACCAGTGGTATGTTCCAACACACATAATGATTTTGTTGGATGTTAAAGAGTACAAAGTTCTCCAAAGGAAAAAAAGCCAACTCCTCTCCATCAGCTATATCAAGTCGCTGAAGTTACTAAAATGAGAAATGCTTCCATGAATCTATGGGAAAGTGGGGTGGGTGTGGTGTGTGTGTGTGCGTGTGTGTGTTAATATACATCATTTCCAATGCTCTGCATTTCTCTACATAGATCCAGATTTCCATCTGGTATTTTCCTCCTGCCCAAAGGACTCTTTTACAAGAACATTCTCTCATATCACCAAAGTAAAATCATCAACATCAGGGTATGGCCACTAACCTATTACTACTATCTAATCTTCAGACCCCATTTAAGCCAGTAGTCCCAGTAAATTCCTTTATAGCAAAAGAATAATGGGTACTAGGTTAAGATAACCATTCGGTTTTCTACATTTGTTCCTGTATTCATTCCACAAGAAACATCTTTTGATGATCTGCTCTGTCTGAATCTGAGAACCAGCCCTAAGTAAATCATAGTAATCCAGTGACTAAGGGCTGTGAAAGATATGCAGGCGCCGTTTCAGGACAGAATAAATTGCTGCCCAGCCCAGGGAAGGAAGTGATTCACTCTGCCTAAAGAAATCAGGGACAATGTCACAGAGGAGGAAGCCACTGCTATGACTCTTAAAGGATGAGTAAGAGTTTTTGAAACAAACTGGGTGCACAGAGCACCTGAAAATGAGTTTCTCCCCACATTATCTTGCACCGTTCTACGCTTTCAATTGTAACTCAGTGTTAGTGATATAAATAACACTAAAATGGCTAGCCAGCAAACGAGCTGCAAGGAAGGGAATCCCAGCCCTTTGCCTTTCCACCTGTGATTCAGTTCATCTGAGGACCTCTGCAGACCTCCTTCCACCCAGGACATATTTTGTGAGGTGACATCTTTGTAGAGCATAAAATCACTCATGCTCTGCTTGGTCCTAACATTTGGTTTTGTTTACTTCCACTGTAATCTTCCAAGCGGAGATTTCTCAGTAAAGATCAGACAGTCTGTGCTGCTGCTGCTAAGTCACTTCAATCGTGTCCGACTCTGCGCACAACCCTATAGATGGCAGTCCAGGGCTCTTCCGTCCCTGGGATTCTCCAGGCAAGAACACTGGAGTGGGTTGCCATTGCCTTCTCCAACGCATGAAAATGAAATGTGAAAGGGAAGCCACTCAGTCGTGCCCAACTCTTAGCGACTCCATGGACTGCAGCCTACCAGGCTCTGCCATCCATGGGATTTTCCAGGCTAGACAACTGGAGTGGGTTGCCATTGCCTTCTCCAACGCATGAAAGTGAAAAGTGAAAGGGAAGTCACTCAGTCGTGCCCGACTCTTTGCGACCACACTGCAGCCTACCAGGCTCCGCCGTCCATGGGATTTTCCAGGCAAGAGTACTGGAGTCGGCTGCCATTGATTAGACAGTCTGTAACAATGTTTAAAGAGACTTGTTGCCTTAAGAGTAGGTTTGATTTTATTGATTTTCTTATAATGTCTGTAATTGTTCAGTTTGTTGGAGCTTTTTTCTTTCTTTTTTAAATTTCCTAATTGCTTTATCTTTCACAGAAAGGATTTGTTTGTAGCTTGTTGATCTTTTCTTTCACTAAGAATGAATGTTGTGAGAGAGACTTTTGTGAAGGAAAGCAAAACTCCATTATCAAAAGTTTCATTATACCCACTGATATATATTTCTCTTTCTTAAAAGCACTACACAATGTCTTTGTCCTTCACTTCGTGAATAACTGGACTGTCTGGAGGAGGGGAAAGAATCTGTTGTGTTCAGTACTTTCATTACAACTTGTGTTATTAGTGTCTGGGATATAACATTTTCGCTTGGTCATTTGAACGTCTTTGTCCTTCTTAGTGCCTCTGCTTAACATCTGCGTTTTAACAAATGAAATGAAGAGCCATTCAAGGTCAGTGAGGAGGAGCACCCTATACACACATTCATTCAGCAAAGATTCATTGAACACAAACTAAATGCCAAGCAGGTCATCGATTACTGGGAACAAAGAGAGAACAAACCCCCGGTATCCTAATGCTAAAAGCTGGAGAAACTGCAGAGAGGGATCGGGTCTGAAGGGGAAGCAAACTTCAGCCGTGAGGTTGTGCAGCATTTAGGTTCAGACCAGGGACTCCAGAATCATACAAGTGTGAGTTCAAGTCCCAGTTCTGCTATAAGGGAGTGACCTCAGGCAAATACCTAAGCTATTTGAGTCTCAGTTCTCCTATCTACAATGTACAGATACCAGCAACACCTGCCTCAAGATTTTTGTATTAAAATGTTGCAGGCAAAGTGCTAATCATATTGTCAGGAACCTAGTAAGTGTTCAGTAAACTTTAGCTCTAGATATATGTTGATCCTGCCACATTTATGTTAGGATCTCAATACATGTTTGTT
Organism: Madoqua kirkii; assembly: GCA_006408675.1. Taxonomy (NCBI): domain Eukaryota; kingdom Metazoa; phylum Chordata; class Mammalia; order Artiodactyla; family Bovidae; genus Madoqua; species Madoqua kirkii. The sequence continues at coordinate 39,423 of SJYC01095905.1, read as the reverse complement.
GACTAAAGCTAGTCCAAATATTCTACCCTCAAGGTAATCAGTCGGTGTAACATCAGATATTCAGTTGCGGATTCTCAGCCTAAGCTGGGAAGTGGTAGATGGGGTAATAAGTGTATAACTTGGGTACTGAAATCCAAATCCTCACATTAACACCAAAATTAAAATACTTTGAATGGGTCCACTTATATATGAATATTTTTTTTTCAATAAAATGCACTAGAGCACTATGCCATCCACAGTTGGTTGAATTTATGGATGTGGAACCTCAGATATGGAGGAACCATGGATGGGGGGGCTGGCTATAAGGAATAAGCAGAGTTTCAATAGTACTAAGGGTTAGTACCCTAACCCCTGTGTTATGAAGGTGTCAACTGTATTTCTACGAATAGAGAGTTAAGATGATGTTTAATAGCTGTCTGCAAATTCACAATTTCAGCTTCTGGTTAAAGAACATACAGCTTGGGCAATGAATCAGAATATAGTTCTTGGTAATCAATTGCATCTTCCATTATTTAGAGCCAGCTCTGGTCCTTGCACTTACAGTAAAATGAGAAGACTTTTAGGGATGTAATTAATACAAACTGCACAGGGTGCTTGTCCACCAGAGGTCTCCTCCAGGATGTAAGAAACCCTAAAAAGGATAGCTCCAGGAGAAGGGAGAATCACACAAATTTACACTGAAGACTTCACAGAAAATCATTACCATCTTAAAAATTATCACATGAAGAAATATGAGTTCTTGAGGGCGGAGAACAGCTGGTTCCAAAAAGCAATCAGTAGTTAATTATTGAGTACCTTTTAGGCATTAGCATTTTCTAAAAGATTATCTGAGAAACTCTTTCCACGAGGGTAACTATCTGAACAGGTATCAAAAAAATGGAATAAACTAGACTCTTCTGAACTATAAAATCAATCAAATTAGCAAAAAAAAGAATGCTGTGTAACATTTACTATATATAGTAAAATATATAGAAGAATAAATACTATATGTATAGCAAATGTACACAGCAATCAGCTTTCAACATAAGACACAGAGGAGAGTGGTGAGTAGAATTTCTATGGAAGTCTAGAATAAATTTGTTTAAGGAGATAATGCTTAAGGCAGATCCTGTCAAAAGCAGCACATCAATGAAGTAGTGACTGTAGTTTATAGAATTCTCCTTTTTGGGAAGGTTGATATTTACCATCATCCTGACAAATGTCTCCTTATAATCCGTTCATTCCTCATTGGCCCATATCTCCCACCTCTAGTACTTATTGCATAAGGAATGGTTCCTAGACTATTCAGAGATAAATCTCTACACTGATGGAGGGTTTTCCTGCTGCCTGTTATATGCCTATCTAGCCTCAGCCAACAATTTATTACCAGCTGAAAAAGGAGGCAATGTGGTAAAAGACTGAATTGTTTTTATGGCCATGTCTAGATTTCTTAAAGAGTAAGAACCTTTATAGAAGAAATTCATCCTGGAACCACATGAACCACCATTCATTTGGAGTAAAGTGAACTTGTTATAAATATTGAAAACAGAATCACACACTATAAGGATGTCAGTTTTTTTACTACCAGGAGCTATTAAAATCCCCACCCACTTACTTTTTGCCTTTTACCAACTCAGTTCTGTGAGCCTGCAAACATGAGTCTTTGAATACTCCAGATATTGGCTACAATCAGCATATGACATTAGAATATAGGGCCCTAGCATCACGCTTGTTTAGGGAAAGTCTTCTGAGTCTGATATTTGAATTATCATTGGCCTTGATGTATCATGATAAGAGAAAACATCAGTTTTAGCCCCAGGTCGATCATTTTGTGACCTTGGACAAATTATTTTTTCTGTGCCTTATTTTCCTAATGTATATAATAAAAGTTTGGATTAACTGACTTCCAAAAGTCTTTTATTCAGTTTCACTATTAGTTGGATCTGTAGTTACCAATCAATACAAACCACTAAGTACCAACCTGCCTTCTGAATACCACATCCACAGTGGAGAAAATCCACATATTTTAGATACTGCTGTGCACTATATTAAATGGACATTCTCCAAAACAAAATATATCAATTGTGCAACAACTCTTTGAAAACAGAAAGCTTTAATTGTGGTAAAATATGACTTTACAAACAGAAATTTAAATTCAATCCAATGAGCAATTAGTAATGGATTAATATCCAATTTCTAGATAAAACAGTCAGATCTTTGGCAAAAATCAACAGATTTCTCCTTTCTTCCTGTTCACAGCATCCGTGTTAGGATGTAGTCACTACCCTGAATCTTAAAGTACAGATTCTAATATGATCAGCAGTGCCAAACACCAGGTAAGCAGACAAGTGTAAAGATTTGGTGCTCAAAGCCCAATGGAGAGAGACAATCTTATCAATAGATAAGTATATTTATCCTTTTGAACTGTGGTGCTCAGGAAGACTCTTGAGAGTCCCTTGGACAGCAATGAGATCAACCCAGTCAATCCAAAGGAAATCATTCCTGAATATTCACTGGAAGGACTGATGCTAAAGCTGAAACTCCAATACTTTGGCCACCTGGTGCAAAGAGCCAGCTCATTGGAAAAGACCTTAATGCTGAGAAAGATTGAAGGCAGGAGGAGAAGGGGACAACATTGGATGAGATGGCTGGATGGCATCACCAACTCAATGGGCATGAGTTTGAGCAAGCTCTGGGAGATGGTGAAGGACAGGGAAGTCTGGCATGCTGCAGTCCATGGGGTCACAAAGAGTTGGACACAACTGAGCAACTTAACAACAAAAATTTATCCTTTACACAGAAAGGACTGGAAAGGTAAGGTAAAGCAAGTCAAGAACATATCATTTTTCCTCCAGTCCTGGCCAGCATCATCCCTGGCCTCTTTGGTTTTCTGAGTGTCCCACTCACAAGCACTAGATGATTTTGTTTGGCACATCAGCTTTCCAGGTGGCTCAGTGGTAAAGAATCTGAATGAAATGCAGGAGACACAGGTTTGACCCCTGGGTCAGGAAAAGGAAATGGCAACCCATTCCAGTATTCTTTCCTGGAAAACCTCATGTATGGCATATCCTGGTTGGCCGCAATTCAGAGGGTCACAAAGAGTCAGACATGACTGAGCGACTCAGCAGGCACACAGAGGATAGTGGTCCATTCTGATGGCTATTCTTATTAGGCATATGTGGCCCTCTTTCTCTACCTCAGAGAAAGAGGTAGAATGTCCTGGAAAACATCGATCTCTTTGGGGAAGAAGCAGTTTGCATGCTCACGTGACTGTGGAATGAATGAATGAGAAGTCACTTCAGTCATGTCCAACTCATTGTGACCCTATAGCCCACCAGGCTCCTCTGTCTGTGGGATTCTCCAGACAAGAATACTGGAGTGGGTTGCCATCTCCTTCTCCAGGGGATCTTCTCCACTCAGGGACTGAACCCATGTCTCTTGCATCACCTGCACTGGTGGATGGATTCTTCACCACTAACCACCTAAAAAGCCCACTGGACCATGGGGATGGTTATTAACCTCATTAGGTCCCCCTTTCGTAAGTTCAGGAACAAAGATATCATAACAACAACATTTTCTGGTACACTGATGTCTGTAAGAAGGCCTATGAATGATTTTGGATCCTTTAGTCCCATGGCAGAAATAATTTTATCAATTTAAAAATATTGTTTGGGTTTATTGAGGTATAAGCCATATAATTCACCAATGTTAAGTTTATGGTTTGATAGATATGGGCAAATATCCACGATAGTGAAGCCATCACCACAATCAATTTTGGAACACTTCTATGACTCTCCAGATTCCCTCATATCACATTCTTCTTCTCTTGGAGAAGGCAATGCACCCCACTCCAGTACTCTTGCCTGGAAAATCCCATGGATGGGGGAATCTCATAAGCTGCAGTCCATGGGGTTGCTAAGAGTCAGACACAACTGAGCAACTTCACTTTCACTTTCATGCATTGGAGGAGGAAATGGCAACCCACTCCAGTGTTCTTGCCTGGAGAATCCCAGGGACAGGGGCGCCTCAGGGGCTGCCATCTATGGGGTCGCACAGAGTCGGACACGACTGAAGCGACTTAGCAGCAGCAGCAGCAGCATACAATATCTACCCTTACACTCAGAAAACCAATGATGCATTTTCACTAGGATTTTGCCCTTTCTTTTATTTCCAACCTTTTCAATATAATCTTATAGTACCTTACTGTTTTGACTCCAGACCTGGCTATGAAGACTTACCTTGGTCAATGGTGTTTAAATAAATATAATTCAAGATGAGGCTGGAAAAAGTGCTTCTATCTTTCTCCTTACTCTCTTGCCTTCTCTTATTTCAATAAATAAGAAGAACTATGAGCCTTTCATGAAAGTGAAAGGGGAGAGTGAAAAAGTTGGCTTAAAACTCAACATTAGTAAAACTAAGATCATGGCATTCAGTCCCATCACTTCATGGCAAATAGATGGAGAAAGAATGGAAACAGTGATAGACTTTATTTTAAGGGGCTCCAAAGTCACTGCAGATGGTGACTGCAGTCATGAAATTAAAACACATTTGCTCCTTGAAAGAAAAGTTATGACCAACCCAGACAGCATATTAAAAAGCAGAGACATTACTTTGTCAATAAAGGTCTGTCTAGTCAAGGCTATGGTTTTTCCAGTGGTCACGTATGGATGTGAGAGCTGGACTATAAAGAAAGCTGAGCACCAAAGAACTGATGTTTTTGAACTGTGGTATTGGAGAAGACTCTTGAGAGCCTCTTGGAGTGCAAGGAGAACAAAACAGTCAATCCTAAAGGAAATCAGTTCTGAATATTCATTGGAAGGACTGATGCTGCAGCTGAAACTCCAATACTCTGCCCCCATGATGTGAAGAACTGACTCATTTGAAAAGGCCCTGATTCTGGGAAAAATTGAAAGCAGAAGGAGAAGGGGATGATAGAGAGTTAGATGGTTGGATGGCATCACCAATTCAATGGAGATGAGTTCGAGCAAGCTCTGGGAGTTGGTGATGGACAGGGAAGGCTGGTGTGCTGCAGCCCATGGAGTCACAAAGAGTTGGACACATGAACTGTGGTATTGGAGAAGACTCTTGAGAGCCTCTTGGAGTGCAAGGAGATCAAAACAGTCAATCCTAAAGGAAATCAGTTCTGAATATTCATTGGAAGGACTGATGCTGCAGCTGAAACTCCAATACTCTGCCCCCATGATGTGAAGAACTGACTCATTTGAAAAGGCCCTGATTCTGGGAAAAATTGAAAGCAGAAGGAGAAGGGGATGATAGAGAGTTAGATGGTTGGATGGCATCACCAATTCAATGGAGATGAGTTCGAGCAAGCTCTGGGAGTTGGTGATGGACAGGGAAGGCTGGTGTGCTGCAGCCCATGGAGTCACAAAGAGTTGGACACAACTGAGCAACTGAACTGATTTCAGTAAAAACATATCTGAGCTAGTCTCCCAGAAATAAAAGATAGGTGGTTCAGAGTCAAGTTGACTCAATCATCCTAGCCAAGTCTATTTATTGCAAATCAACCCCATCACCTAGAGACCTCCAGGCATATGAGCAAGCCCAGCCCCAGCCACACCACCCAGCTGAGCTGCAGCTGACTGTAGGTTCATGGAAAAGGCTACCTGAGATTACCTAAGGCTGGTCAGAGCAGCTATAGCTTGCAAACACATTTAATGCTCTATGCCACTGAAATTTTACAACTGTTTATTATGCAGCATTGTTCTGGCACTAAAAAGCTGATATGTTAGATTAGAATCAGCCTGTATAAATCCCATTTTGTTCAATCCAAGAATACCAATTAGTTATCTGAAATTCTTCCATAATCTCAAAGCATAAAACATGGCCCTCTTCTTTCTGCAACTGTCTCAGGGAAAAGGGCATGAGCTATCATCATCTCACTGTATATGAATTTTTTCCTCATTTTAATGAATTTTTCCTATTCCGATGCCTCCTGCAATAATATTTACAATGTCCTTGAAAACATTATTTATATGTGTGTGGGAGGAGGAGGGAATATGTGGTTGGAGAGAACCAGGATTTGATAATACCAAATAATTTGGCCTACTGTTACATGCCAGAAGTGCTTGTCACCTGCTGTGTTTTTCTCTGGCTCCAAACTCAGTCCCCCTTTCCTTGTGCTCCATCATGAGAGGCGTCCTGGCAATGAAAATGCAACATTCCTCTAGCGATTCCAATTTCACAGTTGAATAAGGAACAAGCCTGAGCAGACAGTAACCCAAGAAAGGCACGACAAGCACGGCAGACCAGGGAGTCTAGCTGTTGATTCTGCATCCCTTCTAATTCCCATGACCCTTGCACTCTGTACCATAACAACAACAACAAAATCGAGAGTAGGCTTCAAGTCCTGATGAGGCACCAGACACAGTCTTTAACTTCCCTAAACGACTAGATTCCAATCAGGCAGAAACATGGGTTGGCATCTCCCCATTAATCTCTGATTGTGTTTTCTGCTTTAAGGTTTATTTAAAGGATGAGTGTCTCCTTCAGGTCTATGCAACTGGAGGAGACAGGGAAGAGAGAACAGTGAAAGTGACATCTGTCGGCTAGCAGTAATTAGGAGAGATGTGTGGAGTTTCAGTGCTCTAAATGGCCCCGTTAAAATGTTGATGAGCAGTGAAATGTCTGATTAAATTTTAAGCAGGAATAAATGGGCCAGCCCCACCATAGGATAAAGCTAATGGAGTAGTCGACTGAGAAAATTAAACGAACAATGTGTCAGCGCAAGCGAAGAGACAAGCTGGCACAAACAGGCCTCTTCTGGAGCCTGAACATACCTTCCTCTGCGTGACTGCAAAGAAAAGACTTTCTGCAAGTACCACCTGAGCTTCAGAGTAGGCCTGAGCTACGGCATCAATATGAACATTAGGAGACAAGAAGGGAACGGGCACGTTTGCAAAGGACACAGGAATGAGAACAGAAAACAGAGCAGTGACATGTGCACTGATGACATCTTAGAGAGCAGCTCATTTCCCCTCTCTCTCAAGTCAGGAAACCAGAGGCGGAGGAACCCCTGGCTTCTAACAACAAGACTTTAGAGTGTGCAGAGGAGCGTGAGTCATGGGGCTGGGGAAGTCTGAAGATGCTTGCCTCAGCTCTGGTTAACCAGAGAAACACTCACACGTCTGTTGGGCCAGTAAAACCATTGCGAAGGTCTAAGACTATGCAACTTCTTGACCTGCACACAGGTTTCTCAGAAGACAGGTAAGGTGGTCTGGTGTTTCCATCTGTTTAAGAATTTTACAGTTTGTTTTGACCCACACAGTCAAAGCCTTTAATGTAGTCAATGAAGCAGAAGTAGATATTTTTCTGGAATTCCCTTGCTTTCTCTATGACCCAATGAAAGTTGACAGCTTGATCTCTGGTTCCTCTGCCTTTTCTAAATCCAGCTTATACATCTGCAAGTCCTCAGTGCTAGAAAAGACTCTTGAGAGTCCCTTGGAATGCAAGGAGGTCAAACCATTTAATCCTAAAGGAAATCAATCCTGAATATTTATTGGAAGGACTGATGCTGAACTGAGGTTCCAATACTTTGACCACCTGATGTGAAGAACTGACTCACTGGAAAAGACCCCGGTGATGGGAAAGATTGAAGGAAGGAGGAGAAGGGGTGACAAAGGAAGAGATGATTGGATAGCATCACTCACTCAACAGACATGAGTTTGAGACAACTCTGGAAGACAGTGAAGGACAGGGAAGCCTGGCACACTAGTCCATGGGGTGGCAAAGAGCTGGACACGACTTAGTGACTGAACAACAACAAGACTAAACAATAACAAACAACAACAGCAAAACTCAGCAAGACCCTAAGGATCACCAGACCCGGATATTGCATCTGGTGTTTCTCTTGCTCTTAAATCTGCAGCTATGATTTCACTTCTTCTGAATTCTCTTTACATTTTCCACCTTCATCTAGCCTCTCTTCCACATTAATGACCTCGCCTCTTACTTCATGAAAAAGAGGAGCTGTTAACCACAAACTCCCATAGGTGTCACTACAGAATCTGTAAACATGTCAGTACCTTCATCTTTCCTTTTGTTTTTAACGAGGGGAATCCTTCAACTTCCAGTCAGAAGCCTAGGCCCCCTTCCTCCTTGACTCCTCAGTAATTTCAGCTCTTATAGCATTCTCTCTCTTTATCTCTTAAGTCTCTACCTCTACTTAATCACCCATTCCCATTAGCAAACAAACATGTTCTACAATTTCTTATTTTTTTAAAAATAAACTATTCATTTGCTCAGTCTACATTGCCCCCTATGAGATACTCATTTCTTTCTATTAAGCTTCTTAAAAGTGTTTGTGAATGTACACACAAACAACCCACTACTTCAATTACTGTTTAGATAGATAGATGATAAAGACAGATGGCTGTGCTTTTCCATTTCTCTTTTACATCATGGCATTTTCTTCCTTGTTTTAAAGTTAGACATTACTTTGGGAAGGATGCCTATTTTTAAGGACAAAAAACCCTGATAAAGAAAACACTGCTTGTATCAATTCTCAAGGATGACATTTTGAGTATTATAAACACGTTAGTTTTGAAGGGCAGAAATGGTCAAGAAAGAAATTGAATTTTCAAATTCTAGAGACGACCTCTATGGAAAACAAAGCTTCTCGTGGTCTGAAAGTGGAGTCTTACTAGGAATCATGGATTAGAGAGACAGAGGATGCTATGTGAGCAAGTTATCTCCCCACCTGATAGGAAATAGAAGACAAAAGCCAGTCTAGCAGGTTCTAGATAGGAGGGAGGGTGAAGCAGTGAAAGGTACATGTCCCCACTCTCTATTCTGAGTCAATACCATAGATAGATAAAGCTGTTAAAATAACCATAAAATTTGGGCTAAGACAAAATAGAGCTTGTTTTCTCACCTCTTTGGCCATACAGCAGCGAAGATTCAGTTTCCTTTAAAAAAGTACTGATTTCAATAAGATGTTATTAAGGTGTAAGGATAACACACAGCTGTGGGATAGAGCTAAGACAGGGCTTCCCTGGTGGCTCAAATGGTAAAGAACCTGCCTGCTATGCAAGAGACCCAAATTTCCTTCCCTGATCAGGAAGATCACTTGGAGAAGGGAATAGCAACCCACTCCAGCATCCTTCCTGGAGAATTCCATGGACAAAAGAGCCTAGCGGGCCACAGTCCATGGGTTCACAAAGAACTGGACACAACTGAGTAATTAGCACACACATAGAAACACACACACACTAAGAGAAAGAATCAAAGATAATGTCACTAGAGTCTCCCTCATCATCCATGGATATGAATATGGATATGGAAATTCTTACTGACTCAATAGAGGAAGCTAAATGTAGCTGAGTCAATCGTCTAGGGGCCTGTCATGGGACTACCTTAGAGAAATCCTTAGAGAAGCAGTTCCTGGCATGAGACTACTTACAAAGGAAGTTGGAGAGTGATAGCTCTGTCCACACGTGAGATGAAAGGTATTGCCAAGGCTTAGCTTATCTGCTATGACGGCCAGAGATGGAGGCAAGAGGAAGGTATACACTCTGACGATGCCATAATAATAAAGACTTTTTGCTTCGTTAGCAGGATGCCTCAATACCGGATGCCATTAGGATGCCAATGATCATAAGGACTAAAACTTCATCTCCATGGGATTTACCAAGGACCCTCAAGACAGCATAATAAGTTACACATGGATCTTCTGACTCTTCCCCACATTTGATCACGAGAATATATATGTGTGCAACTACAGTCAACAGGCAGCTTATCTAGAAGGAAAACAAATCATGGTTGGAGAGTCGAGTCGGAAATGAAATAAGCCTCTCTATCGTGCTCCATTTCCATATAACCAACTGCCAACTCAACATCTATGTCCCAAAGGCATGTCACACTTAACATAGCCAAATACAAATTCTGCATCTTCCCTGCCTGCTGTGCTCCTACTTCAGATTTCATCTTCTCATTAAATGACATATGGCACTTTGTGAACCCATCCATTCAAACACTTGGGAGACATTCTTGAAACGTCATTCATAGTCTCATAAATCTCACAAGTGAATCTACTTCTCACCATCTCTACTACCACTTCTCTGATCCAAGGCAATACCATCTCTTGTCTGGGCTGCCGTCCTTGGCAATGAACCAAGGGAGTTTTCTCTATTTAGATTTGGGATTTAGGGATATGTATGGTGAAATTTAAAAATATATTTGCTGCTTGCCTCTCTTCAAACCTGCCTTAATCAAGAATTGAACGATAAAGATGTATGATGAAGAAATCACAAAATTCTATGAAAAGGGAAGACATTAAAAAAGTAAGCAGACAGGAGAAAGCCAATTAGCCAGTGTTGGCAGAGAAGAATGCGGACCAGAAATCAGTTGATTCAGCAGTTTTCACTGTAAATCTCCACGACCCAACCCCCCACCTGAAAGGCTCAAGAGTAACAGGTCCCAGCACTGGCATTCTGATAAATGCTTAGCAAGTGGCTTTCCAGGAAAATGAATCCATCAAGCAAACAGACAAAAATACTGATCTATAGTGTTTGCTGATTATCATGAAGCAAATACATTATGGTCAATTTCAAATTACTAATGTAAGGTCACTGGGTGCAGATATAAGAAGGAATGTACCCTCTGTCAGTGGCTTTCCAGGAAAATGAATCCATCAAGCAAACAGACAAAAATACTGATCTATAGTGTTTGCTGATTATCATGAAGCAAATACATTATGGTCAATTTCAAATTACTAATGTAGGTCACTGGGTGCAGATATAAGAAGGAATGTACCCTCTGTCAATACAGGTGATGCAATCCCTAAATGATACCCATGGGGCGAGCACAAAAGTTACGAACCATAAAGAAAGCTGAGTGCGGAGGCATTGATGTTTTTTAATTGTAGTGCTGGAGAAGAGGCTTGAGAGTCTTTGAATCTAGGGAGATCAAAACACTCAATCCTAATGGAAGTCATCCCTGAATATACATTGGAAGGACAGAAGCTGAAGCTCAAGTTACAATACTTGGGCCACGTGATGCAAAGAGCCAACTCATTGAAAAGATCCCGATTCTGGGAAAGATTGAAGGCAGGAAGAGAGGAGGGTGGCAGAGGATGAGATGATTCAATAGCATCATGGACTCAATGGACATGAATTTGAGCAAACTCTGGAAAGCAGTGGAGGACAGAGACCCTGGCATGCTGTAGTTCATGGAGTTGCAAAGAGCTGGACATGACTTAGCAGATGAACAATAACAATAGCAAGTGAATAGCTGCACAAAAAGGAAGTGAAGTCAGTGAAAAATACTCATTTAGCAATACTAATACTGTAACCCACAGATTCCCAATCTTTTGGCACCAGGGACTGACTTCATGGAAGGCAATTTTTCCAGGGACTAGGGTAGAGGGAAGGGTTTCAAGATGGTTTAAATGCATTACCCATATCGCGCATTTCACTTTTATTATTATTACATCTGCTCCACTGCTGCTGGAAACAATGAGTCATTATTTCTGCAACAGGTGATAAAACTGTATTAGGAAGAAAACACTGGGACAGTGGGGATGGCACTGTCACCCTCCATAGCTGAAACAACATATATAACATCTAAACTTATAAAACAAAGACTATTACTTACAATAAGAATATTGCTTATAGCTGAAGCAATTGAAGAGATCATCCATTAGGGGAAAAGAAGTAGGTGAGTAGAGGATTTCTATTTCTCTTAACATCTGCTCCACTGCTGCTGGAAACAATGAGTCATTATTTCTGCAACAGGTGATAAAACTGTATTAGGAAGAAAACACTGGGACAGTGGGGATGGCACTGTCACCCTCCATAGCTGAAACAACATATATAACATCTAAACTTATAAAACAAAGACTATTACTTACAATAAGAATATTGCTTATAGCTGAAGCAATTGAAGAGATCATCCATTAGGGGAAAAGAAGTAGGTGAATAGAGGATTTCTATTTCTCTTTTCTGGAAGTCTTGCAGGCTGGGTATTGTTGGGATTAAGAACATGGTGTCTGGTACCACTCTGCTTAGACTTATCATTCTGAGCCTTAGTAGCCACGTGATCCGGGTGAGTTAGTTAACCACTCTCATCCTCAGTTTCTTCATCTTTATAGTGAGAAAAGCAAGAGGCCTATTTTGCAAGGGAAATTGTGAGATTAAATGAGATAATACATGTAAAATACTCAGAACAATATTTGGCTCATAATAAATGATATTAACTTTTATAATTGCTATTTGCCTTTTAAAAATTGTACAACCAAGTTATTCTGATGAATACTGAAGACTAAGTTAAAAGAATAATAAACATGATGGGTTATAAAAGACTCATAATGAAGTAGAGCCTTTATTCAAAGTTTATGTTTGGCAATATCTCATTTGAGATTGAGGTTTAGAAATATATATATGTATATATAGTGTGTGTGTGTGTTTTTGCATGAGAAAACTTGTAAACATGAAAAGTTTTATTTCTTAGGAAGACAATGTTGTAAGTAAACTAAGGTATCTTTCCAGGATAAAAGATTAAGATCCTCAGTTATTCTCTCCAACGTTGAAAGTCACTAAAACTTATCCAGGTGTACTGGCTTGGTCATGATGCAGACCCAGAGACACAGAAGGGCCCATCAGTCTCTTAGTACAAAATCAGTATGAAGGAAGAATATGGCACTATGGACAGATCAGTATTAAAACCCAGAAGATAACGGTAGTCTGGCTTCATGAGGACTCAAGACACCAGAACCCGTTTTGAGGCAGCCATCCTAGTTATCAGCCTTTTCACTGCAGGAGTGGTCATATTAGTTCATAATATCAGCCCTACCATTGAGAAGCCAACATAATTTGGGAATGGGGCTCACTTGGCCAAGTGGGGCAAGATGAGGACTTTCTCTTGTATTTTAAATTACCAATGAGGCTTGCGCAGTATTAAAAGTGGGTGGAAAAGGAGGCTCAGTGTTTCTCTCCGGACATGACAATGACAAAAGTGAGAAGAGGCACATCTACCGCTGTTACATGCAGGCTTCTTACCCAGAAATAAGGATGGCACATTATTCTTGAGGTACCGACTTCACATCATAGCTGTTAAGTTCTCTAGCCTCATGATTATTTCAGAGATGGAGGAGCAATAATGGCTTTTGCACATGAATGAGCCTCTGAAAGGTTCTTTGGGTAGGGTGTGTGTGCTAGTTGCTCAGTCGTGTCAGACTCTTTGCAACCAGGTGGACTGTAGCCCACCAGGATCCTTTCTCCATGGAATTCTCCAGGCAAGAGTACTAGAATAGGTTGCCATTCCCTTTAGAATCCACAGAAAGAAACTAAACTTCATGTAATCTGAGTGTGTGGGTTTCAAGTTTTGTGTTTGAGAAGCTACTCTGAGATAATATTCTTATTGCAAATTTTAAGGAACACCCGGGTTCCATATACTTCCCTGATATGAGAAAAATAAGTCAGTTGGCTTTTGAATGTATCCTAGTCCCTGCCTGGTTGAGATATGTAGAGAAGCTAGGGCTGTATACAATTGACCCTGAACAACACAGAGATTAGGCGTGCCAACCCTCCTTGCAGAGGAAATCCTCATGAAACGTTATAGTCAGCCCTTTATACCTGCAGTGCCATATCTGAGGATTCAGCCAACCACGCGTCCTGTTGGACTGTGACAGGCACTTAGTGAAAACAAAGCTTATATAAATGAATGCAAACAGTTCAAATCTGTGTTGTTCAAGGATCAACTGTATTCATGTTTTCAGTGTTTTTTACCTGGCTTTGAACTAGGGCATCCAAGCCTAGGGATTCCATTTCCCCATTTAGAAAGAAACGTAATGAATGGTTACCCCTTTCCAGAACCAAGGAGTGCATTAAACAGCATGAATAAGTATAATTTTCCAATTACTTACTAGAAATTACCATGCTAAGTATTTATTAATAACATATATTATTCCACTTCATTTTTTACAAAAAAAAAAAAAACTGTGAAAGAGGCAGCATTATCCCCAGGTCACAGAGAGGAGAACCAAGGCTCAGAGAAGTTACGTAATGTCTCCAGAGATCCAAGTTAGGATTTAAGTCTACTCCTTTACGAATAGAAACACAATCACCACATAAAGCCGTCATTACTATTTATCTTTCAAATTTCAAAATGTTGCTTTTGCTTAGGATCCTCTGATTTTCCTGGATCCCACCCACTAAAGGTTAGTTATAGGTATTTCCTCTGTGAAATGTCAATATCTGAGGTTATTAGAAATCTTAAGTTATTTTAAGTATGTGAGATTAAATATTTAATCCCTAAATTTAGAAATTAGATAAAAGAAAAATATTTATCCAAAGATCACTATGCTCACAATTACTTTTATGGACTTTTCTTCATATGCATTTAGTTAATTGGTTATAATCGCCATGTACCTGCAAGAACTTTGCTTAGTAGTCATATGATACATTCTAGAAGATGACTTCACAATATTGCTCTGGATTGGCACTCTATAGAGGGTTTTAGTCAACGCCATGATAAAAGTTATTTTTCTATTTCAAACTACTTATTGAAACAGCTTGAAATAAATAATTCTGTACTGAACACTGTCTTATGTATATATTTTAAATACATTTTTAATTATAGGCTTGACATGCTGTTTTCAATTCATTATGCTGCAAAAATGAATACACAGTTCAAAAATGTTCAGTTTCTCACCAACACAGACAAACGCTCCTTTTAAATAACTCAGCATTTACATAGTAATACCTACTATTATAAGGTCTTGATTCTAGTTTCATAGTGTCAGGTTCATTGCCAGGAATTAGAGCATGTATTCCATTTGGCTATATGGATAACCCTATTTCACCAATTCCATACAGGAAATTATCCTCAGGGTCTCCCAAATCATGAATTACCACCAAAATCATAGAAAGAAAAGGGATATGATTTGAGAAGCATGCCTTTTAGGCTTACCATCTAATCTCCTGTATCTACCCAAAGTTTAATGAGCCACTAGGCACATGGACTGGTATTTATATCCACGGCTTGCAACATACCCCAGGAACTTTGAAGTGTGTGGTATGAAGAGATCAATTTCCATGTCCTGTCTTCACATCTTTGTTTTCAGCTATTCAGTTACGGACCCTGGGCAAGCGTGCTAGAAACTGTGTTACCCCTATCATGCGGTGACAAGCAGTGCCGTGAGTAACAAATGAGCCCATTACTGCTCTACAGGAGCGGAGACAGGGCAGTCCTTTGCTAAATCCCTGTGCACTGGGTCCTCTTCCTTGTTCCACTTACCCAGGAAGTGATGGCACTTTCTCATCTACAGCCTTTCGAAACTTGCTGACAAGTGTTTAGGACATTCCTGGGACCGTAAGTCCTAACCAAACTGTCATTAGTAATTCTCGTGGAAAATAAGATCCAATACTTTCTCAACTCAGACCACACCCATTTACAAACCAGAGGAAGAACTAAGACAGGCAGAAAGAGGAAGCTAATTCCCTCGAAAATGCAGCAAGTTACCTAAGCTAGTTTGTGGCACAATCCCAAAGGAAAATATGCCCTGAAACTTTGGTGTTTTTTTCTTTTTTCATCATTAGCAATTTAGATTCCCTTAGCTTTTGGAGCAGCTTTTTATTCATTCAAAAAATAACTTTTGAGTGTCTTCCATAAAATTACTACTCTGGCACTAGGGATTCAGCCAAGGTTGAAATGTAGTGGTGCTGGGAATACAGAATCAAAAGTCAGAGTCTGACAAGGAGACAGGTTTGTAGACTGATAATTTAAGTGTAATGTGATGAGCAGAATCCAAACAAACAGAACTGTAAGCAGTGTGCTACAAAAAGTCTGCCTGAGGGACTCAGGGAGAACTTCCCAAAAGAGGAGTCCTCCTTTCAGGAGGAACAGTTTACAAGGAATGGCATGCAGAAGAGCGTAGGAGGCAGAGAGAAGGCTGCACATACAGGACAGGATACTTGAGAAGCAACACAGAGGTCGCCCCATTTCTTGACTTTGGCGACACACTTGGTTTCCCAGGTGGCACAGTGGAAAAGAGTCCGCCTACCAGGGCAGGAGAAGCCAGAAACGTGGGTTTGATCATGGGGTCAAAAGATCCCCTGGAGAAGGGCATGGCAACCCCAGTACTCTTGCCTGGAAAATTCCATGGACAGAGGAGTCTGGTGGGCTATTGTCTATGGGGTCAGAAAGAGTTGGACGTGATGACCACACACTCATGCCTAGCTTATTTAAAACTGCTTTATTTTCATCTCCCACATCACCTTGGGAGTGCCTCTTCCTCTGCTTCACGTTTGGGGTTCTTAAGGGACCTGTCCTCCGCACTCTGTTCTTCCTGTCTCTACACACTCTGCCTTAGATCCCACTAAGACATATATCCCTCCCATGCTTCTCCCAGATTTTTCTCTCTTGAGCTCCAAATCAACAAATTATAACCAAACAAACACTAAGCGTTTGAAAGCATTTTCAGTGTTTTATATTCAAATTCTATGTTCCTGCCCTGTGTTGTCTCAGGAAACGGCACCATCACCAAGTTACCTGAATATCACTCCTGACTGTTCTTTCTCCTCTATTCCTCACATTCAGTCTATCACCAAATCAGAATAAAGGTAACTTCCCTGAGTTCCCCAACAGCCCTTTTACCACCCTGTCCAAACTTTTTTTGCATCATATTATTCATTATATTTTGCCTTTAAGAAGCTTCAAATGTCTACAGACTGATTTCTGCCCAATTTCCAGGCCACCAATGGTTTGTTTAGAATAGTTTGGTATATAATAAGCTCACATAAAATCACATGGGTTAGTTCAGATGGGATAGTCATTTATTTTCCATGGCAACTGACATAAAAGCACAGAAAAATGTCACTGTGACTGAAGACTGGAGAAAAAAGTTGTGATAGATAGATTAGAGAAAGAAAAGGGGAGATATTGCCAGGGTCAGAAAAAACAGAGATTAGTTTTAAATATTAATTCAAAGCTGAGGATAAATGCTCTAGATTATAGGCAGTGATTTGTGATTTACTTCTCACATAGGCAAACCTATGTTAGATAACTCCCTGATGAGTAGTGGCAAGAACTGCTTTAATATTGTTACATTTATTACTTATTCTATAAGCTCTTATTGACTACACACTCAGGAACAGGCACTAGGCTAAACATACAGTCAGTATAAGAGATACGTCTCTGGCTTTCAAGCATCCAAATTAGGAGGCACCACTAGCCCACAGAAAGAAGCAGAAAATCATATCACTTTATGACATAGTCCAAGAGAGACAGTAAAACAATGCAAGCGATTTAGAAGAGTCTTCTCCTTGGTATGCATAATTTCTAGTCCTCAGAAAGTCCTACAATTGCTTGGCATTGACTATTAATTGTGATTGTGTTTAAATCAAGGAAAAGTCATAGAAAGCTTGACTCTGTGTGTTTCAGTGCATATGCTACATTTTCCAAATTATTTCTAACAAGTATAAAGCTGTCCAACTCAATGGAGATGAGCGTGAGCAAACTCTAGGAGATACTGAAGGACAGGGAAGCCTGGAATGCTGCAGTCCATGGAGTCTCAAAGTGTTGGACATGACTGAGCAAATGAACAAAAATAATCATTTAGTTAATTCTCATTATGTACCAGACCAGTGTTGAGAATTTTGTATACTCTGCGTATCTACTATATGTAATATCTTCCTTGTCTTACATTGTTTATTCAGACACACATTCTCTAGGATTTTAGTTGGCCATAATTTCTTGGTAAATGTATCAACAGAGGGTTAGTGGGATGAACTCCAGCCCCAGCTACTGAAGTTGATCCTGAGGTGTAACTAACATTCACCATCTTCTACACCACCCAGAGACACCCCTCCTCTCTGCTGGTAGTTTGCCTGAATCGTAGACCCAGAATCTCAACCCTCAGGGATCTGAACACCTGTTTTATCACACTCTTATCAGACAAGTGTTGCTGTACTTGCCGTTTACAGCTAAAACTTGGCATGATAGTGCCAAAAGTATGTCAGATATCCGCCCCCTGCGCCCATGACCTAGCAGCAGCCTTACTGCCTCACGGTAATCAGGGTCAATTACTTCTTCAAGTGTAGTAGCTCTGCTCCGTGCTGCCTTATCTATTGACATGGGAAGCCCAGCGTGACCAGACCACAGCTCTAACTGTAGCTATAGTGAGACTCTCAGTAAGTTTCCTGTTGGAAGCATCTCTTCACTAGAAATAGTTACTCTAGACCCATAGAGCCTGAAGTTATGCAATGGAAAAAAAAAATTCCCCCAGTGGGTCACTGGGAGTGATAGTAAATAGAACATTCCTACTTTCATATCTTGGTTCCCAGACTCAGTATTCTGCCTCTTGTGGATACCCCTACACAATGGCTATTGGCTTAAGGAGATATATTACATATTGAACGATAGCGCATCATAGACACACAGTGCTCTTTCCAAGCTGGCATCACAGTGTACCCTCACGCCACTGCTCCATGAAGCCAGTATTAATAATATTATGATGTGGGATGACAAGGGTCCTGTGGTTCTGGATTCATGGTCATATGCCTAATGTTGTACTTTCATTGGTATAAAGGAAGTCCCTTAGTTCAGCTACAAGTCATACAGAATCCAAGGTGGAATGCTCTTAGACAGTGATGTTGACTAATCACTATACCCAGAAAAGGCAAACCATCCCTGGAATATGTTTCAGCTCAAACCTGGGTGAATTGCTACCTTTTCAGAATGGCAAGAGGTCTAATGCAATTAATTTTACACAGATGTACCAGAGAAGGTAACTTACTGAAGACGGTGTTGAGCTCTGTTATTGGAAGGTAACGCTGACATTCAGCAATGGCAGGAACTAGAGGAGCCTTGGTAAGAGGAAGCTCAGGCTACCAGCCACGCATACCCTCCATCACTGTAACTGTAACTTTTTCTTTTAGTCCATCGTTCAATTAAGAGTGACTGACAACAAAGAATGGGTAACATTTACTGGTCGAGTCATCCTATATAGCCATTTGTTCAAGTTCTCCAACAGATACTCTGTGGTATTAGTATATGACTCAAAAATCTCCATACTTCATATCTATTCCCATAAATTCATCAACATGACTCTCCTCCAGGCCTTCCTGTCACAGATCTTCCAATCATTTTCTCCTTTAAGCCTCCTAACCGACCAGTAAAGCAATTCATCACTGCATGTGAATTTGTACAATTCAAATCACTTAGTTTTTACACAAAACAGATGACAAATAAAACCAGTAAAATCTTGTCCACTCCTTCCCATTTTGACAATTTCAAGTCACCACTATTTTAGAAGGCCATTCATGAGCAGGACTGTCCTGAAACCACCTTCTATTTTTAGTTTGTATCAATATATTGGAAAAGGTCAATTTTCATCCCAAAGAAGGGCAATGCCAAAGAATGCTCAAACTACCACACACTGCACTCATTTTACATGCTAGCAAGGTAAGCTCAAAATCCTTCAAGCCAGGCTTCAGTAGTACATGAACCGAGAACTTCTAAAGCTGGATTTAGAAAAGGTAGAGCAACAAGAGATCAAGTTGCCAACAACTGGTGGATCATAGAAAAAGCAAGAGAATTCCAGAAAAACATCTACTTCTGCTTCATTGACTACACTAAAGCCTTTGTGTGGATCACAACAAACTGTGGAAAATTCTTAGAGATGGGAATACCAGACCACCTTACCTACCTCCTGAGAAATCTGTATGCAGGTCAAGAAGCAACAGTTATGGAAAAGGCATGGAACAACAGACTGGATGCAAATTGGGAAAGGAGTACGTCAAACCTGTATACTGTCACCCTCTTATTTAACTGATATACAGAGTATGTCATGCAAAATGCTAGGCTGGATGAAGTACAAGCTAGAATCAAGATTGCCGGGAGAAATACCAATAACTTCAGATATGTAGAGGACACCACCCTTATGGCAGAAAGCAAAGAACTAAAGAACCTCTTAATGAAAGTGAAAGAGAAGAGTGAAAAAACTGGCTTAAAACTCAATATTCAAAAAATTAAGATCATGGCATCCAATCCCATCACTTCATGGCAAATAGATGGGGAAACAATGGAAACAATGATAGTCTTTATTATTTTAAGCACCAAAATCACTGCAAATGATGACTGTAGCCATGAAATTAAAAGAAGCTTTCTCCTTGGAAGAAAAGCTACAATAAACCTAAACAGCATATTAAAAAGCAGAGATATTACTTTTTGGACAAAGGTCCTTCTAGTCAAAGCTATGGTTTTTCCAGTAGTCATGTACATATGTGAGAGTTGGACCATAAAGAAGGCTGAGCACCAAAGAACTGATGCTTTTTTGAACTGTAATGTTGGAGGAGACTCCTGAGAGTCCCTTGGACTGCAAGAAAATCAAACTAGTTAATCCTGGAGGAAATTAACCCTGAATATTCATTGGAAGGTCTGAGCCTGAAGCTGAAGTTTCAATATTTGACCATCTTAAGCAAAGAGCCAACTAATTGGAAAAGACCCTCATGCTGGGAAAGATTGAAGGCAGGGGGAGAAGGGAAAAACAGAGGACAAGATGGTTGGATGGCATCACCGACTCAGTGGACGTGAGTTTGAGCAAACTTCAGGAGACGGTGAAGGATAGGGAAACCTGGAGTGCTATAGTCCACGGGGTTGCAGAGTCAGACACAAGTGAGTGACTGAACAACAATATATTAGACCTGACTTTTGCATAAACCAAGCGCAGTTTTTCTGATCATAAGGAATTTTCCATGAGACCACAGGTGTGAAATGAGGGAGCATCATCAGTGCAACAATACTGAGTGATGTGGAAGCCAGGACTACTTATTCATACGGTTAATCTGTGACTTCTGAAGCTAATCTCAGAATTACTATACCATCTTGCAGTGGACTGCTGCTGGGCACGCTAAACTAAGACTTGGTGGGTTTAACCATTTACCCACATGCAATTCTGTGATGAATACTGCTGGCTGTACACTCACTGGATACTCCACGGTCACATAACCAGTTTCTACCAGGGCCCAGTATCATTCTTGCAGCTACTTTTTGAATAATGTATAGTTTTTCTGCAGATGGCATGGCCTTTCTCCAGAATCTTAGGGGCCTGTACTGTAACTTTCCTACCAGGGCTTGACAGAGACACCACATGGCATCTTTGTTCCATACAAATACCTTAGTGACATGAGATCAGCTAAGCCATATGGCTCAAGTGCAAAGCAACAGCCTGGATCTGTGACAAAGGATTCTCTTGCTCTGAGTCTCACTCAAAATAAGTAGCTTTGACATCACCCAATAAATAGATGAAAGCAGTATTCACATTTGCAGAAAGCATGCTCTTCTAAAACCTCAAGAATCTTAGTTATCAGCTCAGACTGCCCCCCAAGTTTCAGAAGATTATATCTTTTTAAAAGTAGCTAAGGAGGCCCTCTGAATTTCACTTTGCTTCAAATCCATGATTAATAGATGAAAACTTGTAATTTTCTCTCCTCAGTGCATCAAATGGTGCTTTGTACCACCATCCAGTTTCATAAGACCTATTATTATTATTCCAATAAAATTCCAGTCTGATTGCAAAAGCTAATATGTCCCCTCCCACCGATTTCCTGTACCAGTTCCTCATAGGTAAAAAGCTAAGTGATTTCACAGCTGCAATACCAAGCCAAGAATCATTAATACTTTACCACCAGTAGTAGGGTCCTCACTGACATTCAGCCAGCAAATAACCCAACATGGAATCCCATTCTGTACATCCAGCTTTCTAAGATCACTCGTGGTCTTCTGTCAAATTCCCTAAAAGCAGAGTCTGAGACAGGATTTTTGTACCAGTGATTCATTGAGAGAATTTCTCAAAAGAAAATTGTAAAAAGATAATCAGAAAGCAGGACAGAGGAGAACAAAAAGCTAAGCAAAGATCTGATTTAGCTGAAATATAATCATTAGATTAATATCCCAGAGAAGTGAAGTGAAGTCGGTCAGCTGTGTCCAACTCTTTGCGACCCCATGGACTATGGCCTCCAGGCTCCTCTGTCCATGGGATTTTCCAGGCAATAATACTGGAGTGGATTGCCATTTCCTTCTCCAAGGGATCTTTCCAACCCAGGGATCAAACCTGGGTCTCCTGCATTGTAGGTAGACGCTTTACCGTCTAAGTCACCAGGGAAGTCAATATCTCAGAGAACTCTAGAACATATAGAGACCTACAGAGTTGTCCCATCTTAAGGAAGGTGGTCAGGCTTTTGAAACTCCATGTTTGTCAGGCATTGGCAAACAACCACTCTAGGTGGGCACAATCTCCCAAACATTTGCATGTGAAGAGGCTCATGTCATCCAAGGAAAATCTTTAGGAAATCAAAGTAAGTGTGGGATGGATGCACTAGTGTGATAAAGGTTATCTAGAGGGGCCACCAAAAGAGTTTATTGCAGAAACTTGAGTTCCAAGATACCTATCACTGTACTCTACCCAGAAGTCAAGGAATCAACTCTCTTGCTGGCTTCTTGCCTAGACTGACCCAGGTGACCCTCACCATCTTCCCAAACATCACCCGTTGTCTGTTGTTGGGTACTGACTGATGTCAACCATATTCAGCACCTGTTACAATTAGAGTGCATGTCTCCTCAGCCAGTATGGTGCACAAATGTGAGTCACAGGAGGTAATACAAGCAATTTTACTTGTAGCCCTCTCCCTTTCAAATGTACTCAGTGGCAAGACCTTTTCAATTGTTTCTGACTTTAAACTCAGGTGAACTCAATGGTTTTTCTCACTCTTTTGGAGAAGACTAGAAATTAAAATATCTAACTCAACAAACTCACAAACTTGCTCTAAAGTTCAAGACCCTCCCCTTCCTTGGTCTAGCTCCCTAAATCTGGGAAATGAAAATGTAGTTGGTTTCTCTTCCCAGGTTGATGCTGAGGATGGAGAAGAGGTAAGAAGGTAAAGAAGCAGCACTCTTATTGGCTGGCTCTCTGATGGGTCTCTTTGTACTTGCTGGTCTGAGTGGATACAAGAAAACTGACTTTTCCTCTGGGAGGTACTTTCATTCACCACTGAAATGCTCTTGTCTGCAGTTTTCTTGATCTTGACAAATAAATCTTGTTTCAGCTAGTCCCTTACTCCTTTGTCAGTTCCTAGGAATCTGGTGATAACATCAGTTTCTGTTGCCTGAAGAATGTTTTGCCTTTTAGATAGCTCTATGCTCAAGTCAGTCAATTGTGTCTGACTGTTTGTGGCCTTATGGACTGTAGCCTGCCAGACACCTCTTGCCCATTGAATTTTCCAGGCAAGAATACTGGGGTGGGTTGCCATTTTCTTCTCCAGGGAAACTTCCTGATCCAGAGATCAAGCCCACATCTCATGCATTGCAGATGGATTCTTTACCATCTGAGCTACCAGGGAAGCTCCTACATAGCTCTGCTGCTGCTGCTAAGTCATTTCAGTCGTGTCTAACTCTGTGCGATCCCAGAGACGGGGCAGCCCACAGGGCTGCCCCATCCCTGGGATTCTCCAGGCAAGAACACTGGAGTGGGTTGCCATTTCCTTCTCCAATGCATGAAAGTGAAAAATGAAAATGAAGTCACTCAGTCGAGTCAGACTTAGCGACCCTATGGACTGCAGCCTACCAGGCTCCTCTGTCTATGGGATTTTCCAGGCAAGAGTATTGGAGTGGGGTGCCACTGCCTTCTCCATATATAGCTGTAATGTGAACCAAATTCCAGCTCTCTCCCCTGCATCTGGCCCATGGGAAACACTCCCTCATTCTTTTCCCCAAACCCTGGGAATGTAAGATATCCCTGTGCTACAATACCACCCCTTTGCTTCACCTCAAATCAAGTGACTGATCAGACTCTTGCTATTTAAATTTCTCAAGCCCATTTTAGAAACAGGCACACTGTTCTCCAAACTAAAGAGGACATCTACTGATAACTGAAACCAGTCATTACGTTCGAGGTGCATCTTCCCCACGTCACCAGGTTTGAGTGGTGAGATTCACAACACGCCAAAAGTTTTTTTCAGATTTTATATTTACGAAGTTAATTCCATTTTCACCCTTTCTGACAGGTTTTATAAATTTTTATATGGGTAAATGGTACAAGAGTTTTATAATCAGTCATTTTTTTTATTAAATCTTTTAAACATACATCTGCTGTCTGCCCTCACTTTGAATGTGGCATCCTCTGTATCTCAGCATTTGTGCACCACTTTCACTTTAACAGAGTGGCACATCCAGTTTTTAGTTCTAGGTCTGACCTCTTCAGCTCTCTCTAAAAACTGATATTTTACAATCATGCCCTTCCCTCAAAGGAATTTCATCTAATCATTTTACCTCTTTTAAGACAGAAAAGAAAGAAAGTGAAGTCGCTCAGTCATGTCCGACTCTTTGTGACCCCATGGACTATAGCCTACCAGGCTCCTCTGCCCATAGCATTTTCCAGGCAATAGTAATGGAGTGGATCCTAAATAGACTTTTTAAATAACTAGCTATATTCAGAAGACAATATATTTGCCCACATTTTGACCAAAGTGATCTAAGATTAATATCAAGCTCTGGCATTTATTTGTTATATGATCTCAGGTCAGCTACTTAGCCTCACTGACCCTCATCTGTAAGATATTTGCCAGTTACAAAGTGCAGGGTGTCAACAAACATTAGTGTCCTTTCATAATTTTACCCACAGTTTTCCTTCAGGTTGTTTTGCCACAAACATTCCAGTCAAATCCTAGCATCTTTTTCCTTGCCATCTCCCACACAGCAACTGGAAATCAATATCCTATTTTGGGGCTCATATCACCAAGATAGCGGAAAGAAGACTCCAGTTTCCATACTGTCACAAAGATCAACCATATGACAGTGATCTACAAACACAAGCAGCTCGGAGAGAATTCAGGAGCCCATTTAATAAATTTCTGAAACACACTGAGACCAAAAAAAAAAAAAATTCCTTAAGATAACTGCACAAAAACTAAGAAAGAATGGCTTCATGTCGCCTGTATCATCTCATCCCCCAGGTTAGCACTTCTCGGTGCCAAGAGGAAACTCTCCAGCTACAAAGAGCACCCAGCACTGGAAAGGGAGAAAGGAGTATGACACTAGCTTCCTCGGTTTCAGGGCACTGAACAAGAACCCACTTTAGATTCATCCCACCCAGAGATCAGCAAAGCTGAGCTCTACAGAGACAGTTAAGAAGCAGGAAGAAGGGCAAGGGCAACCACTATCAGCCACTAGAGATACTATGAATGGGAGCAATCATACTTCCCAGTCATCACTTATCAAGAAAAAAAGAGAGGACTCAAATAAATAAAATTACAAATGAAAGAGGAGACACTGAAACTGATACCAAAGAAATACAAAGATTTATAACAGACTTCCACAAGGAATGATATCCAAAACAAAGTGTATAAACTAGAAGAAAGGGATAAGTTCCTAGAAACATGCAAATCATCAAGACTGAATCATGAATATATGGAAAATCTGAAGAGACTGATAAAAGTAGGAGACTGAATCAGTAATCAGAAACTTCCCAACAAAGAAAAACCCCAGATAATAAATTACACCAAAGACCTAAAGAATGAATGCCACTCATTCTCCAGCATTTCCCAAAAAAATTAAAAAGGAGGAAGAGGAGAAAACACTCCCAACTTATTTATGAGGGCAGTATTACCCTGACACCAAAGTCAGATAAAGATACTACAAGAAACAAAACTATAAATCAATATCCTTGATGAATCAGTTAGTCAGTTCAGTCGCTCAGTCGAGTCTGACTCTTTGCGACCCCATGAATTGAATCGCAGCACGCCAGGCCTCCCTGTTCATTACCATCTCTCAGAGTTCACTCAGATTCATGTCCATCAAGCCCGTGATGAGATGTGAAAATCCTCAACAAAATATTAGCAAAATAAAATCAATGAAACATTAAAAGGATTATTTACCATGATCAATGGGGATTTTTTTTCCAGAGCAATCATTTGGAAGAACAAAGCTGTAAGCACATTTTCTGATTTCAAACTACATTACAAAGCTATAGTAATAAAAACAGTATGGTACTGGCATAAAACCATGCATATATGGAATAGAATTTAGAGCACAGAAGTAATCCTATATATATATATTGTCAATTAATACTTGACAAAGGAGTCATGAACACACAGTGGGGAAAGAACTGATTCTTTATTAAATGATGTTGGGAAAATTGAATACTCACATGGAAAAGAATGAAACTAGATCCCTAGCTTACACATACACACAAAATTTAAACAGAAATGTATTAAATAATAAATGGAAGACCTGAAACTTTAAATCCTCCTGGAAGAAAACATAGAAGAAAATCTCCTTGACATCAATCTTAGCAATGATTTTTTGAATATGATACCAAAAGCACAAGTAACAAAAGCAAAAACAAACAAGTGGGATTATATCAAATTTTAAAAGTTGTACACTGACAAAAGTCAGCAAAATGAAAAGGTAGCCTATGGTTTGAGAGAAAACATTTGCAATCCAGGTATCCTATGGGACGTTAACATCCAAAGTACATAAGGAATTCGTACAGCTCAACAGCAAAACACACACATAATAATTTAACTGATAAACAAGCAAGCAAGCTGAATAAACATTTTCCAAAAAGTCATACAAATAGCCAAGAAGTATATGAAAAGATGCTCAACATCCCTAATCACCAGGGAAATACACATCAAAACCACAGAGATATCACTTTTCACCTGTTAGAATGGCTATTATTGAAACAGCAAAAGATTAAAAAATGTTGTAGAGACCATGGAGAAAAGGGAATCCTTGTGCACTGTTGGTAGAAAGGTAATCGACAGAGCTACTATGGAAAACATTATGGAGGTTCCTCAAACAATTAGCAATGAAACTACCGTACGATCCAGCAATCCCACTTCTGGGTATATGTCCAAAGAAAGCGAAATCACTCTCTCAATGAGATATCTGCATTCTCATGTTTACGGCAGCATTGCTGACTATAGCTGAGAAGTGGAAACAACCTAAGTGTCCATCAATGGATGAACAAATAGTGCAAGTGTTGTATATATACAATGGAAAATTACTTGACCATGAGATAGTAGGAAATCCTGCCATTTGGCACAACATGAATGGACCGTGAGAGCCTATATTTACTGAAATAATTCAGACAGAGAAGACAAATACCATACAATCTCAAGTATGTGTAGAATCTAAAAAAGCCAAACACATAGAAACAGAGAGTGAATTGGTGGTTTTCAGGGTCTTGAAAGTGACAAAAATGGGGAAATGTTGATTAAAGGGTTCCAACTTCCAGATGTAAGAGGAATGAATAAGTTTTGGGGTAGCAATGTACAGCATGGTGACTAGCCTTAACAATACTATATTACATGTTTGAAAGCTGCTATGAGAGTAGATAGTAAATATTCTCACGATAACTGTAACAACAACAACAAAGGTAATTACGAGAGCATACAGACCTGCATACAGATTTCTCAGGAAGCAGCTAAGATGGTCTGGTATGCAGGTCAAGAAGCAACAGTTAGAACTGGACATGGGACAAGAGACTGGCTCCAAATAGGGAAAGGAGTACATCAAGGCTGTATATTGTCACCCTGTTTATTTAACTTATATGAAGAGTACATCATGAGAAATGCTGGGCTGGATGAAGCACAAACTGGATTCAAGTTTGCTGGGAAAAAGATCAATAACCTTAGATATGCAGATGACATCACCCTTATGGCAGAAAGTGAAGAAGAACTAAAGAGCCTCTTGATGAAAATGAGAGTGAAAAAGTTGGCTTAAAACTCAACATTCAGAAAACTAAGATCATGGCATCTGGTCCCGTCACTTCATGCCAAGTAGATGGGGAAGCAATGCAAACAGTGACAGACTTTATTTCTGGGGGCTACAACATTACTGTAGATGGTGAATGTCATCATGAAATTGAAAGATGCTTACTCCTTGGAAGAAAATCTATGACCAATGTAGACAACATATTAAAAAGCAGAGACATTATTTTGCTGACAAAGGTTCATCTAGTCAAAGCTATGGTTTCTCCAGTAGTCATGTATGGATGTGAAAATTAGACTATAAAGAAAGCTGAGCACTGAAGAATTGATGCTTTTGAACTGTGGTTTTGAAGAAGACTCTTAGGAGCCCCTTGGACTGCAAGGAGATCCAACCAGTTAATCCCAAAGGAAATCAGTCCTGAATATTCATTGGAAGGACTGATGCTGAAGCTGAAGCTCCAATACTTTGGCCACCTGATGTGAAGAACTGACTTTGGAAAAGACCCTGATGCTGGGAAAGATTGAAGGCAGGAGGAGAAAGGGACGACAGAGGATGAAATGATTGGATGGCATCACTGACTAGATGGACATGAGTTTCAACAAGCTCTGGAAGTTGGTAATGGACAGAGAAGCCTGGTGTGCTACAATCCATGAGGTTGCAAAGAGTCAGACACAACTGAGCGACTGAACTGACTGAATTATGAGAGGGGAAGGCTGCACAAATAATCCTGCTGCTGTAAACATTTCACAATACATATATGTATCAAACCAACACATTGTACACCTTAAACTTCAATGTTACCTGTTAATTATATTTCAATAAAGCTAGAAGGGAAAAAAAACTATCATATTTTCAAGGACAGGGTTATAGCCCTAGCATTTGAAAGTACATGCAAAAACCTCTGACTCTTGGGTGAATGAATGATAGTCTGCAGGTGTGCATACTCAAGGCACTAAGTTGGGCTGTCTCTTCGCCACCCCATTGGCTCTAAACCACCAGGCTCCTCTGTCCATGGGATTCTTCAGGCAAGACTACTAGAGTGGGCTACCTTTTCCTCCTGCAGAAGATCTTCCCAACTCAGGAACTAAACCCACATCTCCTGTGTCTCCTGCATTGGCAAGCACATTCTTCAACACTGAGCCACCTGGGAAGCCCCAAATGAATGAACAAGAGTTACTATAACAACTACATCATTTGCAGGGCCTGAATGAACTGAAAATGTGGTGCCCTTTGTTCAAATATCACTAAGAATTATAAAATGTCAGCACAGGAGCAGGAAAACAAGCATGTGACCCTTACCGTCAGGCCAGCCTTTCACAGAGGTCTGAACTCTATGACTGGACCCTGGCCTCCTAGTTCCACTTCCTGCTCTACTAGAAAAACTTACACAGACAAATGAAATAGATGTGTTCCAACTTCAGCTTAATTAAAGCTGATCAGGAAAAATCTTACTGAGTAAAATAATGACACTCCCCTCCCCTCTAGTCTAAATAGAGGGAGTTTTACATGGTTACCTGCTATATTCAGCTGACAGGTAATGTCAGGAGGCAATTTCTTTGCAGACCTTTGCAGACTATTTAAATGTCTCTATCAACTCCATGCAGCTTATAGCTCAAGCAACTTGAAGTCTCTTAATAAATAAAGAGAGAGAGAAAGAGAAAGGAGAGAGGGAGAGAGGGAGGGAGGGAGGAAGAAAAGAGGGAGAGATGGAGGAAGGGAAGAAGGAAGGAAGGAAAGATAATTCCATTTCTATAAGGTATCTAAAATAGTCAAGTTAATGGACTTAAAGAGTGAAATGATGGATGATAGTTATCAGGAACTTGGGGGAGTGGGAAATGGGGAGTTATTAGTCAATGAGCATAAATTTTCATTTCAGGTCAATTTCAGTTCAGTCATGTCCAACTCATTCTATAAGGTATCTAAAATAGTCAAGTTAATGGACTTAAAGAGTGAAATGATGGATGATAGTTATCAGGAACTTGGGGGAGTGGGAAATGGGGAGTTATTAGTCAATGAGCATAAATTTTCATTTCAGGTCAGTTTCAGTTCAGTCATGTCCAACTCTTTGCGACCCCATGAATCTCATCATGCCAGGCCTCCCTGTCCATCACCAACTCCCAGACTTCACTTAGACCCACATCCATCGAGTCAGTGATGCCATCCAGCCATCTCATCCTCTGTCGTCCCCTTCTCCTCCTACCACCAATCCCTCCCAGCATGAGAGTCTTTTCCAGTGAGTCAACCCTTTGCATGAGGTGTCCAATGTACTGGAGTTTCAGCTTCAGCATCATTCCCTTAGGCAAGATAAATAAGCTCCAGAGATCTGCTAAAGGTTGTATCTATAGTCAACAAAAATTTACACTTTAAAATTTGTTATCAGGGTAAATCTCATGTTCAGTGTTCTTATCACAATGAAATAAAATTAAAATAATGAAAACAATACCTCCCTTGCAGTATCACTGCAAACACTGAATGAAATAACCTAAGGAAAGTGCTTGAAGTGCAAACAGCAGGTCCCCCTCATCTACTTTCAGGGCTTGGGGCCCCACGGCGCCCCTCTGCACCTTCCTTCAGGATTCACTCTCCATCTCCAGCTGCTCAGTGTTGGCAGCAATCAGGGGAGTTTGTCATTTGAAGATAGCCTCCTCCCTCAAGATCATCCATCCTCCCTGGGGACAGACTCTGTCCAATGACCGAAAAAGTCTGCCCCCATTGCCCTCCACTTCCTTTCAGCAAAACTCTAAAGAACACTCTGGCTTCAGAGCTTCTTTAGAATGAGGCCTTTGTGGAGAATGGACCACCACTTACCTGTCTCATCCTACTTCCCGCATGCCCCAACAAGGATTTCTCTACTCCTTGCACACAAATCCCCAAATGAGAGTATGCTCTGCAAAACTTGGTCTGTGATTGTATTGCCTCCAGAGATATGTTAAGCCAAGATACGTGGGTCAGCAGCCAATAGCTGAACTCTTAAGAAAGTGGGCAGACAAGCACAATGAGGAGAAATGGCAAGAAAGTGTGGGTTCACGAGAGGCCCCAAGTTCAGCAGATAAGAGAGGAGTAGACAGAAAGACAAGACTGCCTTTTACAGCAAGATTTTAAGCCCTGAGAGAAACAAAGGAGCACCTGATTGCCTTGACCATGAGTGACCTGGATTCCTAGGTAAGCCCAGTGACTGAGCCATGGCAGAGCAGGAAGAACAAAAAAGAATAAGCTGCTATACCATGAGGCAGCTTGCCTCAGTGCAGGAAGCCGACTGTTAGAAGTGGAAAGCAAGGCAGAATGGAACAAGCAAATGGCTAAAGAAGCTGAGCCACCAATGGGACTTCCCTAGTGGTCTAGTGGTTGAGACCGCACCTTCCAATGCAACGAGGTGTGGGCTTGATCTCTGGTGGGGGAGTTAAGATCCCACGTGCCTCGGGGCCAAAAAAAAAACAAAAACGATAAAACAGAAACACTATTGTTAAGACTTTAAAAATGGTCCACATCAAAAAATCTTTAAAAAGGTGCCGAGCCCCTGAGTTCTGGTTTACTGACCACTTTGGCAGGAGGATTCCACTGCAGGAACTGGTGAGGTTGAGGATCAAGTGTTGAGAAGATCACAGAGTATCAGAGACTAAGGAATTCATGACTCCAAATGAGTTTTAGACTCCAGCAGGACGTGACATTTGTGAAGACAGATGTCTCTAAGATGCAGCTATATGGTTTCTCTCTGTGCAGACTCCCGCCTCTGCTCAAACAAGAGCTGACCAATGCCTCGTCATTCCACTGATCTCTCCTCTGATCTGATCCAAAATTATCAACATTTTTGTTATTAATATGAAGTTTTCCTTTTCTGTAAACTCTTTTTCCTATGGCTCTTTTATGTGCTGACATACTACAATAAATGCGATTAACAGAGCAAGGAATGGATAGCACACTGCCCATTCACCTCTGAAATGGACATTCTGGACAAATCTTGCTTTTAAAAATAAAATCTTCCTTCCCACACCTTGCCCCTCTGAGCCCACCCTAATTTGGAGACAATGTGTCGGGAGATTTCCTCCCAGGTTCTCTTTGTGAGCAGCTTCTCAGTGTCCAGGGCCATTCATCTTTCCACCATCTTGCTTTCAAACGTCCCCAGTGATTAGCATCAAAAAGCCAAGAATGAAAAGGCAGATGCTACAAATCAACCAAAGGAAAAGTAAGACAAAGTATTCTGTGATGAAAGGTACTAGAGTTTTCCATCAATGACTCTATTTAATAAAGAAATATAGATGTCTAAAGAACCCCAGAAAGAAATATTGAATTGGAATTCAGGCTACTGCTAAGAGTCCAAATACCTTACCAATTCCAATTGAAGTCATCCATAATATATTATGATGACTTTTTTGAGACAAACAGCTAAAGGCAGAGATAGTATTTCCAGAAAACTGTTATTTTGTTAAAGTTATTCAAAGGGAGTATAAGCCCTCAATTTCTCTCTTAATCATATCCAGTTTGATCAGTAGCCACTAAATTTATCATATTAATTTACTGTCATTTTATAAAGAACAGAATCTGCTCTAGGATCTGTATAAGAATCAGGAACTGTTCAAAGAAAAACACAGAAGCTACTTGGAATTTGTAAGTTTGGGCCAGGTTTTAAATATCACATTCTATTACTGGACAATGGGTTCTGATTTAGGGGTTTGATTGCCATCTTATGTGCTGGGAAAGGAGAGGGGCGTATGTAGGAAGATAATTATTCCTCAATCTTCTGGTTTCCATGAAAATAAAATTTCCCACATTCTGGTGGCTTCTTCTTCAATTCCTTTGCTCTTCCTTAGAGATAGACAGACAGGCTTGGAGAGATTTCTAGAGCAGGGGGTTCAGTGCTGGAAAGGCCAGGGTTGCTTCACACTGAACCTCATTCTTCAGTGTCAGCTCTATTATGATCAAACTGACAGTGGTCTCCATTTGCCTCTCCCCTCATCTTATGTCTCAGTTGGCTTAATATTCAGGTGGGAAAGAAAATTACTTTTTATCCAGCCCCTTCAAAATCTACCATAATACAAGATATTGGTTCTGGGTTGGCAGGGGTGGGTAAAAGAGAATGTCTGGAGAAGTTTGGAACTGTAGCCAGAGTGGCATCTCAACAGAGTCCGTGTGGAGCACTGCAGTATGTCTTTAAAACAAAAAGCCTCTAGACCAGGAGCCGGAAAATTCGAGTTTTAAAGTTTGAAACAAACGCAGTGTTGCCTTCATCAATTTTTCCCCTACATAGAATGAATGAGAACAAATGCAGTAAATGTATTTCCATCTCTGAACAAGATCATTTCAACGTGTCCTATTGAGCTCCAATATTTCCTGATTCTGAGGTTAGCTGCCATTTGACTTATTAATTTTGATAATTACTGGATTCTCCTTTACTCATTTTTCTAAAAGTACTCAAAATCTAGGTAGACAAGTTTCCCACCCAGGGACCCCTTGCCCATCACTTCTAGCTTTTGACTGGTACATTTCCTTATTCAATCTTCATCCTTTCTCTTTAACACTCCCAGGGAAATGGAATGCAACCTTCCATAATGGAGTTGAGCCTGGGCAAACCCATAGTTTCAAAGTTGTCATACTATGTCTGTCTTAATATGTAAAATTTCAAAATTATTTCCAAAAAGATTCTCAGTGTTTCCTGGGAAGTTATTTCAAAAGTTCTAAAATCAAAGAAAAAGACACATTTGAAAATATCCAACTATATATCAAATAATGGCTCAGACCGTGAAGTCTCTCCTCAGCTACTCAGTGTTTTCAATAAATATGAAGGCTCAGGAAGCAAGGAACATGAGGGGAAAGAAGAGAAAAAGAGAAGGAAAGAGAGAGAGGGCAGAGGGAAGGAGAAAGGGAGGGAGGGTGATACTTCCTCTAAGAGATGACCCATGTCTTCGTAGCAGTTAAATCTGGCCTTACCGTTCCACTGAGTTCTCGTTCCAGTGCTCAGCCTTCTCAGTTAGTTGGAATAAAACAGCCAGATCAGTAACACGGACTCATCACTCCATAGTCCCAGAACTAACTTCTAATGGCCTCGCGATTTTGTGAAATTCACATCTGATGGAGGCCAAGAGAGGAATGGAGGAGAGTGAGAAAGGGGAGGGAGAGGCCGCCCTGCAGATGACCTTGGAGCACTGTGAATGATGTCTGATGTTCAGCAGTTAGAGGCTATCAGACACTAATATACTCTCTGGGCTGAACTGAATAGGCCCATTACTCTCAACTGCAATTCGCCATCTGTGAAGTGAGCTGGTGGCTTCAGACAAGACTACAAATTGCACCTGATGCCAAAAAAGACACGGAGGGGATTATGATGCAAAACCAAGGGAAGAGCAGACAGACACTGAGTGGCAAAGGCCATACAAAGATAAGAAGGAACAAAATTCAGTCTTCAGAAGAGCCCCAAATGACCCCAACCATTCAGAAGACTGAATTCATGGATCCTAACGGACTGCATGGACGTTCCCAGGATCAAAGGTCTGGTATTGTTAGGAGAGTTTTGCACAGCTGAAGCTGACAAACCCCTCCTTCCCCCATCAGGCAGCCCTTTTCAGGCCGTTGTCTCAATTCATTAGCTCCTTCTGACATTCATCTGACATCATTGCAGGAAAGGGATCTAATCACAGCCCAAAGAAAGAGGCTTTCAGAAGAATGATGGCTGCAGATACAGAGCAGTTCATAAGTTTTGAATAATGATGATGAGGATGATAATGACAACCCATGATGCTGATGAATAACATGTTTTCCTTCTCATTACAAGCAAATGCCAGTTGACAGATGTGGCTTTAAAATCATACATGAACTTGTGTTTAGATCCCGACTCTGCCACTTAGGAGCTGTCATGGATGGAATTGGGTTCCCTTCAAATGTGTATGTTCAAGACCTAACCCCCAGTGTGACTGCATTTAGAGACAGAAACTTTCAGGAGATAATTAAGGTTAAATGAGGTAATAAGCAAAAGTGAAAGTTGCTCAGTTGTGTCCGACTCTTTGTGACCCCATGATCACATACAGTCCATGGAACTCTCCAGGCCAGAATACTGGAGTGGGTAGCCTTTCCCTTCTCCAGGGGATCTCCCCAGCCCAGGGGTTGAACCTAGATCTCCTGCAATGCAGGCAGATTCTTTACCAGCTGAGCCACAAGGGAAGCCCAAGAATACTGGAGTGGGTAGACTATCCCTTCTCCAGGGGATCTTCCTGACCCAGGAATCAAACTGGGGTCTCCTGCACTGCAGGTGGATTCTTTAAACTGAGCTATGAGGGAGGTAATAAGAGGAGGGTTGTAATCTGACAGGACCAGTGTCATAAGAAAAGAAGATGTACTAGAGATCTCTCTCTTCGCTGCACAGAGAGGAAAGGCCATGTGAGGACGCAGAGAGCTGACGGCCGTCTGCAGGCCAGGAAGAGAGAGATTTTCAGAACTCAGTCCTGCTGGCACCTTGATTTTGGACTTCCAGCCTTCAGAATGGTAAGAAAATATGTGTCTGTTACTTAAGACACTTAGCTGAAGTATCTTGCTATGGTAGCCTGAACAGACAAATATAGGAGCAACACTATCTAGGCAAGGTGTAATGATACCTTGGACAGTTTGGGGGTATATTTGAATATCAAGGGCTTAGCATGCTGACTGGCACATAGTCAGTAACCGGTATCTCCCAGCACCTTGCCAATGACATTCCGAGCAATTATTATATTAAGGAAGCATAAGCCCAGGTACCAGGAATCTACTGAAGCTAGGCCAGCTGGGAAACAGCAGAGGGCTTTTTAGTCAAAAATAAGTAGGTAAAAAAAACCTTCATTCATTAAACACCTTCTACACACCAGACACTGCCGTGAGAATTCCCAGGTTCACTGTCTCATTCTTACAACTCTGAAGGAGGTTATTACCACTCAGAAAAGTTAGAGTCCTTCCTAAGAATACACCACAATTAGGAGTGGAGATGAGAACCCAGATCTCACAGACTGCAGAGCCAACATCTAGCATGATCCACACGAGCCCAAGGAGGTGAGCCTATGTGTGTAGGACACACAGCCCGGTACTGTGAGCTGCTCACCCAAAACACACACAGGAGGAGCAAGCAAAAGCGAGTGGTCTGATCAGGCAAAGTATGATCAGTCAACTATGATCAGATCAAGCAAAATCAAGTTAAGAGAACTAAACACCACTTCTTTAGGAATAAGTGAAAAGCAGCACATGCAAATTTTAAACTATGATTCCATGAATATAGTGATTTTTTTCTGACATTCATCTGACATTATTTCAGGGAAAAGATACCTCTCATGGTATACATTTAGATACATACATATTCATGCAGGTAAGAGTAGCAGGAAATACACCAAAAGGTTTATTTTGTAGGAAAATTGTGTTCCTCGCCATACTTTCAGTGTTTTCTATAACTATAAAATAACTATATATTATCTTTTTATTCTCTGAAATTCATATATTTATTGAATTTACTCAGTTTTAACTTAAACTTTTTTTTTTTCCGTTTTAGGATTCCATCCAGGAACTATATTATACTTAATGGTAATGTGTCTCTGGGCTCCTCTTGGCTATGACAGTCTTTCATACTTCCCCTATTTTGATGAGCTTAGTGGCTTTAAGAATCACTTAAGTATTTGGCAGGATGTTCCTCAGTAGAAATCTGTCTTATGTTCTTTCATGATTGGATTGGCATTATGTGTTTTGGGGCAAAACAGCACTGATGAAAAGTGGCATTTCCATCACAAAACATCTGAGGCACATACTATCATCCTGACTTCTCACTGTTGATTTTGAGGGGGCACGTGTCAGACTTTTCCACTGTGAAGTCTCCCTTTTCCACCCCACCCTTTCCATACTGTGCTCTTTGGAGGGAAGGCATTTTGAGCAGCTTACCCTTAGACAGCAGGGAGTTATGTCTTACCATCTTGAGGCCAGAGGATCTCTATAAACGATTCGGAATTCTGCATGAGAAATGTGTCTGTTTTCCACCATGTATTTATTTATTTAACCATTCACTTACATTGGTATGCACTCGTGGATATTTATTTCATACTTTAGGATGGAATTCAGCACTAGTTTATTGCTTAATTTATTTCAGCTCTAGCCATGAGGAGTTCCTCAGTTTGGCTGTTGTGTCCATTTGATATATTATACCAATTTGGGTATTTTTGCTTTATATTTTAGAGTAGTTGCACTCATTTAAATCCTTCAGGCTAGGCTTCAATAGTATGGGAAACAAGAACTACAGGTGTACAAGCTGGACTTGGAAAAGGCAAAGGAACTAGAAATCTAATTGCCAACTTCCATTGGATCACAGTAAAAGCAACAGAGTTCCAGAAAAACATCTACTTCTGTTTCACTGACTGTACTAAAACCTTTGACTGTGTGGATCATAATAAACTGTAGGAAATTCTTAAAGAGATGGGAATACCAAACCACCTAAGCTGCCTCCTGAGAAACCTGTACACAAGTCAAGAAGCAACAGTTAGAACTGAACATGGAACAAAAGACTTGTTCCAAATTGGGAAAGGAGTACACCAAGGCTGTATATTGTCACCCTGCTTATTTAAGTGATATGCAGATGTGAAATGCTAGGCTAGATAAAGCGCAAGCTAGAATCAAGATTGCTAGGAGAAATATTAATAACCTCAGATATGCAGATGACACCACCCTTATGGCAGAAAGCAAAGAGGAAATAAAGAGTCTCTTGATGAAGGTGAAAGAGGAGAGTGAAAAAGCAGGCTTAAAACTCAACATTGCAAAAACTAAGATCATGGCATTCGGTCCCATCACTTCATGGCAAATAGATGGGGAAACAGTGGAAACAGTAAAAGAGATAATTTTCTTGGGCTCTGAAGTCACCACAAATGATGACTGCAGCCCTGAAATTAAATGATGCTTACTCCTTGGAAGAAAAACTATGACAAACCTAGACAGCATATTCAAAAGCAGAGATGGTACTTTGCCCACAAAGGTCCGTGTAGTTAAAACTATGGTTTTTCCTGTAGCTATGTAGAGATGTGAGAGTTGGACCGTAAAGAAGGCTGAGCACCAAAGAACTGATGCTTTCCCACTGTGGTACTACAGAATACACTGAGAGTCCCTTGAACTGCAAGGAGATCAAACCAGTCAATCCTAAAGAAAAATTAACCCTGAATAGTCATTGGAAGGACTGATGCTGAAGCTGAAGCTGGAGCTTCAATACTTTGGCCACCTGATGCAAAGAGCCAACTCACTGGAAAGGCCCTGATGCTGGGAAAGACTGAGGGCAGGAGGAGAAGGGGCTGGCAGAGGATGAGATCACTGGATGGCATCACTGACTCAATGGACTTGAGTTTGAAGAAACTCCAGGAGATAGTGAAGGACAGCGAAGCCTTGCGTGCCCCTCAGTACATGAGGTCGCAAAGAATCTGACACAACTAAGCAACTGAACAACTGTTCTTGAATATTTCAGTCTGTTTTCTTTTTATTTTTTTTAAATTTCAGTTTATAGTTTCTATTGACATCTTCAAGCTCATCAATTGTCTTCTCAGTGTTGTCTGCTCTACTGATGAGTATATCAAAGGCCCTCATTTCTGTTATAGTTTTCCATTTCTAGCATTTCCTTTGATTATTGCCGTCATCTCTATTTCTATATTGCCTTCCAGTCTTGTATGCTATCTGCTTTT
The DNA here is from genome assembly GCA_006408675.1 of Madoqua kirkii. Taxonomy (NCBI): domain Eukaryota; kingdom Metazoa; phylum Chordata; class Mammalia; order Artiodactyla; family Bovidae; genus Madoqua; species Madoqua kirkii. The sequence goes on along the minus strand of SJYC01095905.1, from coordinate 1,060 downwards.
CTATTCTAGTCCTTAACATATTCATGACAGTTACTGTAAATTTCCTGTTTAATATGTCTAACATCACTGTCATATCTGAGTTTGGTTCTGATGTTTACTTTGTTTTTTAAGACTGTTTTTTATTCTTGCCTTAAAATTTTTTCTTAAAAACTATACATGTTGTATTAGGTAATAAAAGAATTATGTAAACAGGACTTTAATGTGAGGATTGACATAAGTCTGGCTAGGATTTAATTTTTTTAGAAACTGTAAGTGTGAGAAGCTTCAAATTCCTCAAGTGTCCCTGTCTTTGTCTCACCTCTTGACTTTGGGCCACCCTAAAGTAGTTCTCTTCAGAGACAGTGCGTCTTATAGCTCTTTCAGCTGCAACATGCTGTTATCATACTGGAGCCCCCACTGTAGGCATAAAGCAAGTACAATGGAAAGTGTTAGTTGCTCAGTCATGTCTGACTCTTTGTGACCCCATGGACTGTAGCCTGGCAGGCTCCTCTGTCCATGGGATTCTCCAGGCAAGGATATTGTCGTGGGTCACCATGCCCTTCTCCAGGGCATCTTCCCACCCCAGGGACTGAACCTGGGTTTCGCACACTGCAACCATACTCTTTACCATCTGAGCCACCAGGAATGCCCATTGTAGGCATAAGGCACTAGAGAAAAGAAGAATTCTATATTCTTGTGATCAAATCCTAAACTCCATGGGTCTGACTTCCTGTGCTGTGACCTTCAGAAGTATGAAGGTTGATCCAGTAGTATGGAATCCCCCTTCTCACCACCACAAGGTTGAAAGGTGCTAAAGTAGGAGGAATGACCTTTCTCCAGGTGCGAAGAGGCTATTTTAAAGACTTTTCTACTGGAGAGTAGTCCACTGTTTTCCTGAACAAATTTCACAACGGTTATTTCATTACTTCCCCTCTCAGAGCCTTAAGGGGATATTTCTCAGATCATACCATTAAATTCTGGTGGAGTTCCTGGAGGTAAAACCCACAGAAGTGTGCAACCCTCACCACAACTGTCTCACAAGAGTTTCTCATTTCACTTTAGAGTAGAATCAGCCTGTAGC